>PVJL010009779.1:0-54395 GCA_004026885.1 Lyroderma lyra | reverse complement strand
TATATGGAGAGAGTTCACAGCTCAGGTTCATTCTTTTGCATATGTTTTTCCAGTTTTCCCAGCACCACCTACTAAAGAGGCTGTCTTTTCCCCATTGTATGTTTTTTGCTCCTTTATCGAAAATTATTTGTCCATAAATTTGTGGGTTTATTTCTGGGTTTTCAGTTCTGTTCCATTGGTCTATATTTCTGTTCTTCTGTCAGTACCAAGCTGTTTTGACTATTGATGCTTTGTGATATAAATTGAAGTCAGGGAATGTAATACCACCAGCCTTATTCTTTTTATGTAGTATTGCTTTGGCAATTCGAAGTCTCTTATGGTTCCATATAAATTTACTAATTCTTTTATCTATTTCACGAAAGTATGATTGTGGGATTTTGATGGGTATTGCATTAAATCTGTAGATTGCTTTGGGCAGAATGGCCAGTTTAACAATGTTAAGTCTTCCTATCCATGAACAGGGGATATTTTTCCACCTCTTAAAGTCTGTTTCAATTTCTTTCAAAGTGTCTTATAGTTTTCCATGTATAAGTCTGTCACGTTCTTTGTTAAGTTAATTCCCAGGTATTTCATTCTTTTTGTTGTGATAGCAAAGGGAATTGACTCCCTCATTGCTTTTTCTGAGGATTCGTTGTTTGTATAAAGGAATGCTGTTGATTTTTGTACATTGATTTTGTATCCTGCGACTTTACTATATTCGTTTATTGTTTCTAATAGTTTCCTGGTGGAATCTTTGGAATTTTTTATATAAAGGATCATGTCATCTGCAAATAGTGACAATTTGACCTCTTCTTTCCCAATTTGGATACATTTGATTCCTTTCTCTTGCCTGATTGCTGTGGCTAGAACTTCCAGTACTATATTAAATAACAGTGGTGACAGGGGGCATCCCTGTCTTGTTCCTGAATTTAGGGGAATAGGCTTCAGTTTTTCCCCATTCAGTATGATGTTAGTCGAGGACTTGTCATATATGGCCTTTATTATGTTGAGATACTTTCCTTCTATACCTATTTTATTTACTGTTTTGATCATAAATGGATGTTTTATCTTGTTGAAGCCTTTCTCTGCATCAATTGAAATGACCATATGGTCTTTATCTTTGATTTTGTTTATGTGGTGTATCACATGGATTGATTTTCATGTTGAACCATCCTTGTGCTGCCGGGCTGAATCCCACTTGATCTTGATGTATGATCTTTTTGATGCATTGTTGTATTCTATGAGTGAATATTTTGTTTAGGATTTTTGCATCTGTGTTCATCAGAGATATTGGTCTATAGTTTTCTTTCTTTGTGTTGTCTTTGCCAGGCTTTGTTATTAGGGTAATTTTGGCCTCATAGAACGAGTTAGGAAATAGTGCTTCCTCTTCAATTTTTTGGAAGAGTCTGAGGAGGATAGGCATTAATTCTTCTTTGAATGCTTGGTAGAACTCATTGGTGAAACCATCTGGTCCAGGGCTTTTGCCTTTAGGGAGATTATGGATATTCATTTCAATCTCTAGGTAGGCTATAAGCTTCTAGAAACTTGTCCATTTCTAGGTTGTTAAATTTAGTGGCATAAAGTCCTTCATAATTTTTTTCTTATAATCCTTTGTATTTCTGTGGTATCAGTGGTAATTTCTCCCCTTTCATTTCTAATTTTGGATATTTGTGTCCTTTCCTTTCATCCTTTGATTAGTCTAGCCAAGGGTTTGTCAATTTTGTTGACTTTCTCAAAGAACCAGCTCTTCATAATATTAATTTTTTCTATTGTCCTTCTGCAAATAATTGTTTTGACTTACTAAAGATAGCACTTTTATTATTGCTTTCTCTCAGCAGTGGTTCTCAATTAGGTATGATTTTGCCCCCGGGGAACATTTGGCAATGTCTGGAGATATATTTTTGGTTGTCACAACTGGGAGGGAGTGGCAGAGTGAAAAAGGCATCTAGTTGGTGGAGACCAAGGATGCCACTAAACATCCTACGGGACAAGCCACCCCCCACTACATAGAATCATGTGGCCCAAAATGCCAATAGTGTCACTATGGAGAAATCTTGCTCTTACCATCTTTATTAATCCTGTTTCTCTATTAGATGTATACAATATTAAAGTTCAACTATGCACACAAAAAAAAAAATGGAGAAAGAGCCACAGCTATCACTTGGAGACCTTGCTCCATATAATCTCTGCTCATGAGACTTCAAATCTGATTGAGACCTGCCTCTGAAAGGTCCCCATACTCTCCACCCAACTATGCTTACAAAGGACCAACAACTTCACAGCTTTACTGTTTGCATCATCTAAACTTTGGGACCCCAGATGTCAACGAAATAGTGGACACAGCTGCAGCCACCAGAAACCAATCAGGGAAATGCAGATGCTCCTCCAACATCTGTAAGAAATGTAATATTTGGATCCCTAATTCAAAACATACCACTAAGCTGAAAACATGTCCCCTTTGAAATACTCCTTACTGCAAGTCCTTGGGTCATTTGTTCAGTCATTTTCACTGTGCAAAGGAGTATTACCAGCTGCTAAGGTGTTCTCTAACTCCCATGTGCACCCAAAAGAAGCAAATAATCATTTCCTATGTGTATGTCTTAGGAGGCTTAGCTGGCACCCAAGCTATGACCTCTTCAGATTCAGGGGTATTCATAGAGCTGGAACCTCAAGTTCTCAAAGATGCTTTTACATGACAGACTAAAACACTTTCTCAATAAGAATTTCAGGATTTGTGTCAGTCTCTCCCCTTTCTATTCTAATCCATATCCAACCACGAGACTGATTTTTCTACACTAGTTCATCATAGGACTTCTTTACTCAAAAACTTCTTGTGACTTCTCCTTTTTACAGGAAGACTCCAAACATCTTGGTATTTAGTATCTTCCCCTACGTGGCCTCAACTACCTTCTCCAAACCTGTCTTGTGTGATACTCCCTTTCACGTAACCCTTTCTGCTGGTCTGTCTGGATTTACCCAAGCTTATTCCTGCTCCCAGGCCTCCATGCATACTGCTTTGCTGCAACTTGGAAAGCCTCAGCTGTCAATTAGAGTTTCAGCAGAGGCAGGATGATGGCCCTCACAGCCTTAGCAAATGTAGGGACTCTTTATAGAGTTGTGATTAGTGTTCAGGGAATCACAGCAAGGAGATCTGCCACCACCTCCACCTGCACGACAAGAGGAGAGAATAGTGTCAGCTGAAGAGGGGCTACTCAACAAAAGCTAGGGCCGAAGGTGGAGAGGACTGTGCAGCTGCTACCAAAGTAACAGCCAAGCAGTATAGGATCAGGGGAAGAACTGCTCCACCCTCCCTCCTTGCCTGCTGTTGCCTACCATTGGCTGAACCAACAGGAAGCCAGAGTACAAGGGATCCATGATGCAGCGTATAGAAGTCAGCCTTCCAAGACTCAGAGCTGGGCAGGAAATGTAAGTGTGTGTGAGTGTGTGTGTGTGTGTGTGTATGAATAAACCACACAACATTTAGCTCTCTCAACCTAAGTGACCCTTCCACATGTGTGTTCTGTCCTCTGATGTGGCTGCTATTGTATTTAATATTTTAATCTGCTCTTTTATTGTTTCATTGTTATTTAACATATGAGGCTTTCTGGAAAGTATCCAGCCATGTAATATTAAAAATAGAGGCATTTGTGGCTGGATATTTTTCAGGCAGCCCTCGTATTCTATCTATATCTTTTCTCTCTAATTGCAACTGAAGGAGCAGGATTATTTTCTATGTCTTTGCTACCCTCTATGGCTAAACCAGTGCTGTGAACATTGAAATGCTCAACAAGTGTGTATTGAATGAATGGGAGAGGGCGTGGTAAGGGTCAAGAGGAAAGTTCTTTGATGGATGATGGACATATGGAAGACAAAATATAGTTAAAATATAGCTGTTTTTACAGCTTAAATTCTGTCAAAGGAGGTATCAACGTCTCTAAGGCATAGCACTCCATCTCCCTTTAGTCTTCACTGCTGATTTACTTCAGAAATAAGGCTAAAAAAATCTCAAGAATAGAGCAGAGATGTGGTTAGAGTTGATGAATTCCTGTGCCTCTTTTTGCCCATTTCACTTCCTGCCCAATAGAATATGCAATGTCTTCTAGCACAAGAAGGTAACGCAAAGTGTATTGAGTTGTAATGATGTGAAAATACAAAAGGATAAGAATTTAGAATCCAAGGAATTAAATAATATAAATCCAGTGGCTATGAAAATAAACAGTGAGCTATCAAAATATACCAGTCCATTTTGATGGCTCTAGGCTCTTCCAACTGTCTTCAACATCTGCCTGATTTTCTTTCTGATTTTGAAAAGAATTCTTTATTTTTAGCACCAATTCACTCTTTGCAATTTTTTTTTAAAAAACCATAAATGTTTATTCTAATAATAGTGCATGGGAGGGGGAAATTTGAATAGAAATATATGTGGTAGTTTATAGTAAAGTGCTTCCAGAAAAATTTAGCAAATTCCATGTGATTTCATAGGGGAAAATCTATCACTCAAGAGATTTTAAATAAATAAGTTCCTTTAATAAGGTTTGTGTTTTGGTAAGTCAAACAGAGGAGAAAATGTCCCTGTGAAAAGTTTCGATAGGAAAAGTGAACTTTGTATGGTCAGGGAATCAGAAGATAGAGCTGAGAGAAACAAGTATCAACACTTCTGCCAGCTAACTTCCTGTAGTAACATAGCTTGGGAAGATTGAATATCTTCTCAAGTGGGGAAAGGCTATGCCCAGAGAGCATGAAGAAACAGCGTGCTGGCCAGTACCTGGGTTAGGAAGAGTAAAGGACTGGGTGTGGGGGAACAGCTGGGAAGCCCAGAGTGAGAAGGAGATCCCGGGTGTGAGCAAAAGAGAGGGATCTCCATGGGGCAACCCCATGTAGTCATGAACAAGTCCTCCCAGCTCAATCCTTTGATTACCCAAATATTAGAATTTTTTAATCCAATGGGTTTTTAAAATTTTTCTTGAGTTTTTTTTCCCCCTAGGTCATAAGAGGCAGAAATGTTAAGAATATTTTTTAACCTAAGATAGGTGCTTAGGAGCCACCCAGAGAGCAAAGAGCTTGCCCTCTAGAACAGGGGTGTCCAAACTTTGAAGCTTCCATGGGCCACAATGGAAGAAGAATTGTCTTGGGCCACACATAAAATACACTCACACTAACAATAGCTGATGAGCTAAAAAAATTTTTTTTGCAAAAACATCTCATAATGTTTTAAGAAAATTTATGAATTTGTGTTGGGCCACATTCAAAGCCATCCTCGGCCACATGCAGCTCACAGGCCACAGGTTGGACAAGCTCACTCTGGAACAAAACAAAGAGATCGGTGAAGAAAGTTGGTTCATTTTATTTGGATAGCAATGATTCTCACAAGAGTCTGAGCTTTCAACAAATCATATAATAATGCAGAAGAAAGCCCAAGATTTTTTTCATCGTCCTGATGCAGCCACCATCAACTCTACTCCGTCTCATGTGGGTACCAATGCAAAGAAATGTTATCATGAAAAGCTAAGATTTTCCAATAGTATGATTTTTGAAACAAACTTTTACAAAATATGTATCTTAAAATTCTCTGGAAAGACTTGGGAAAAAAAAGTGTTTTATTCACTTATAAATATTTCTGGTGCTTTTTGGATCTCACTGAAAATTTTTTAAACTTTATTTGTAAGGTTCCAGACCTGGAATTACATACAAAATGACCCTGAATAAGAAATAAAATCTTGGGCTTATTTAAATCCATTTGTTTTGGAAATAAATGAAGCAGTCATTTATAAATATAGAGTATCTTCCAAATGTGATTCCTAGTTTCTCTGCAAAAGTCCATCTTAGATCCCTAGGCTTCCCTACCGAACTGGAAGGCCAGGACAGTCACCCCGTGGGCCTGACCACACAGCCGTGCACCTTCAGAGAAAAGCGACAGAAGACAAATGGATCTTATTCCTTGACAACAGCCTGAGTCTGCCCTCAGAATTGTGTTGAAAGTATGAAATAAATATTCACTGAGTATTCTGGGTGTCACAGTAGAACTCGCTCACATTCTCTCACCTAACTTCGTGACAGTCCTGCGAGGTGGATTTTATTCCCATTTTTACAGATTGACCAAGGGAGTCTTCAATAGATTAGGAACTGAAGCCGAGGCAGGATCTGAAAGCAGCATTTCACCTTTAGTCCTCTCTGCATGCTCCCATTCCATGTTTTATATACTAGTCCCTGCCTCTAAAGTCCAGAGGATTGGAATCCCCCATGTAGCTAAGAGAAAGATAAGGTTTAATCTTATTTTCTTACCTTTGTAGTTTCATGCTCATCTTCCCAGAAAACTAACCACATTTCAATGTGGGGGTGAACCAATGGTAATAATCGCCCACCTCCAACATCCTCCTGCAAGGCCCAACAGCCTCATAACAGAAACGTGATCTTCTAAAGGGCCTATTTCTTAGTATTCTAAGTTCCCAGGGTTTCCTTCTGTGACAGGGAAGTGTGCAGGAATACAAGGAATTCTGTTATCTTTCATGGATAACTTGAGTCACCAAATTTCTTCCTGGAATTTTAGAAAGCCAGCCCTATGTTTTGAAAGCATGAAAACAGAAAAGAGTGGCTGAGTTGGGGAAGAGGAGGGGTGAAAAAGCAGGGGCTATGTTTGTATCTCCTCTTCAGCCCAGTCACTATAGAAAATGATCATTCCCTCTTCCTTCCCACCCCCCAATCCTGCTCCACACCCCCATACACGCATATTACAAGATATGTTCCATCACAGTTCACCCAGCCCAGAGCAAAGCAAATCAGGCAGAACCACGTAATTTATTGCACCAAACTGAAATGACCCCCACCCACTTAAAAAATCTGGCTTCATTTCAGAGTAACAACAGCCCCGCTCTGGCAGGGCTCAGTCAACGTGGGTGATCTGTGACATGTGGCAGAAATATAGAACTCATCAGATTTAATAAACCAAAGATCTACACACGACTGGAAGGCCTCTCTCAACAAAGGCCTGGAGGAGTTACTGCAGGTGGCCCCCGAGCTTTCCGGCGAACCACCCCCTCGGAGTCCAAAGCTCCCTCTTCACTCAGAAGTTGCAAAAGACCAACGGGCTGTCCCCAGCAGACAGGGGAGGTGGCGGAGGAACAAACGCTGGTGAAACACATACAATGTTTGAAAATGAAAAATGGGGGGCACAGCAGTGGCCGTGGCCACCGTGGCGAGGACGCGGGTAGGCGATGGATCCTTTCACCTCCGTGCTCTCGGGGTTCTGTTCGCATTCCCAGCGCATGCGAGAGGTGCCCTCTGCTGTCTGCCGGCCACAGTACACCCGGGCAGTGTCCGAGCTGTTCCCCAGGGTGAATCTCAAGAGGAGCTGGAGTGACTGGCAGACTAGTCCTGTTTCTAGTGCAGACACTGGTCTGTGGTGTCCATAGCCACTGCCCAAATCCTCCCCTGATAGCCATGGGTGTCCAAGGAGGTGACCTGCACATTTTAGATAGCACAGTTTTAGAGGCAACTACCGACCGGGAGCCCTGCGGCAGCGGGGAAACTCTGCAAACCTCTTCAGAGCCTCCCGGCTATTTCATCTCCCCAGTAACCCAATTAGCAAAATGTAAAGGTGGGCAGAGACAGCCAGAGGCTCCACAGATAGGGAGGGGTAGAAGAAGCACTCAGATCCTTGACCTTTGGATCCCACATCATTGGTCATTGAGACCCTTAGGCAGTGGCTCTGCAGGACACCTTCCTCCTCTTCTTGGACCAGTAGCACCTCTAGTAACAGTAATAACAGCATCGATTAATCACCTGCTACTACACCAAGCACCTTACCGTAACTCTGAAAGGTACTGTCATCCTCACTTCACAGATAGAAAATCAAGTTCACAAAGTAACTTGCAAAAGACACATAAGTGTCACATAAGTGCTACTGCCAGGCTTCAAACCCAGGTCACTTTGGAAGCAAACTCCCCACTCTTTCCACCACCCCACCGCACCGCCTATGCAGTACAACAGATGACTAAACTCCCCCGCTGTGGAAGGTCAGCCAATGAAAGCCTAGCCCAAGCCCTATACAAATGAGGTCAAGCACAGGAGATCGCACTTCATGGGGGCGGGGTGTGCTTTTCGCATGTGTGGTTGTGGCATTCTCCCTTTCTTGTTTTGATGACTTGTGGCAGGTGGCAAACTGTCCAGCAAAGTCTTGACTCAAGCACACCTGGGGCAGTCAGTGGGCTTCACACTGAGTCAGAGCTAAAGGAGAGTCACAAGACCTCAAGTCACAGTCAGGGGCCCAGTGTTCTCATGCAGACTGTGCACCTCATTAGCTCCAACATTTTAGGTTTGCCAGTCAGATACTCTGAGTCTCAGTTTCCTCTTTAATAAAATATGTGTGCTATTTTATGAAGTTATATATTTAAATAGATATTATATGTATATTATTATGTAAAGTTACGGGGATCAAAGGAGATCATATTTCTATTCATATGGGTCTACAAGTGAGGGCTGTCTGGAAAGTACCCAGCCATGTAATATGAAAAACAGAGGCATTTATGGCTGGATTTTTTCCAGACAGCCCTCATACACACACACACACACACACACACACACACACACACACCCCTAAGAATTAGGTATTAATATATAACCAGAGCAACCAATGAAAAGGGTTGCTTTAAGATTTTTCACATCTATGCTAAATTGATGACATGTTGTATGAATTACCATAGAGGAGGGGCAAAGGACACATAAGGTTCTTAAAGAATCCATAATATTTGTGGCTTACCTCTCACTTGGGGAATTAGTTTGGGGAAAAGATGTGGCAGGAAGGCAGCTTCTGTAAGATACCATAAGAAATCGCTGCTCTGACATCCCTACCCACAGAACTCTCTGAAAGTACAAGGGTGGTCCACCCTGGGCTCAGATCTCAGCCTGAGGACAGGCCCCTTGTGGCCATTGTCCATGATTCTGGCTGGGTAGTCACAAAAGTGAGGTGGTGTTGAAAGATGGACGAGAAGCAAGGAGAGTAACAGTGCCCTTCACTCCAGGCTCAGTGCTGGGCAGGTCCTGTCTACATCCCACATCTTCTGGGACTGTCCGAACCCGGAAATGCCTCCCATTCCCCACACCTAACCGACTGACTTCAGAGACTTACTGAAGAGACAGACATTTTGCAAATTCAGTGTGCTTAAGAAGGATCTAGAGCACATATGTGCTTCCAGCCTATAGTTTTCTGATTTCTTAATGAAAACTTTGCTCTAATAAGACAGACTCCTTTTTTTTATAATTGTTTTATTGTTAAATTTATTGGAGTGACATTGGTTAGTAAAAATTACGTAGGCTCCACATGTACAATTCTATAATACATCACCTATGTGTTGTGTTATATGTTCATCACCCAGAATCAGTTCTCATTCCATCACCGTATATGTGAGACCCTGTCCCTTCTCTCCCACCCCACTCCTCCCATGTCCTCAGAAAACCATTAACCACTAAACTGCTGACTGTGTCCATGAGTTTTTGCTTCTTTGTTGCTTTAGTTTTGTGTTTTACAAGTAAGTGAAACCATATGGTTCTTGGTTTTTCCCATCTGGCTTATTTTGCTTTGGTCCATCCATGTTGTCATAAATGGCCCTAATTCATCTTTTCTTATTGCTGAGTAATATTCCATTGTATACATGTACCACAGCTTCTTTAGCCAGTTGCAAAGACAGACTTTTCAAAGAGATTATTAGTAGATGATACAAATCCTGCTTTTTAAAATTCTTCTTGCACAGCTATAATATTAATATACACCACTTCCTCAAACACTTGGGACTTGACAAACAGTCTGAGGGCTACCATATATATCTGCTCCCAGGACGTATAACCTTACATCCAGTGAGTCTGCTCAAGGATGGTATTGCCATCAATGAAGTCATCCAGAAGAAAGAGTTTATGCTTATCCCCTGCCACATAAAGTCACTATGACCTGAGTTACTCAAATGAATTTCAGCGAGAGAAATGCAATTAAACAGTTGTTGTTCTAACAAGATCATATGAATGACTAAAGTCAGTCCTTTATCCATATGTTCCAGTGAAAGAATATGCTTTAGAAAGTGTGGCATCTGTTCTACACAATAGACATCATCTTCAAAAGCTGTGTTTTGATCTTATTTCAGCTATCAATTCTTCATTCATTGTGAGTCTGTGTTTTTAACAATTACTCCGGTAAATTGTCTTTTAAGGCAACACAGCTGAGCAGTTGAGAGTTGGTTCCATGACATCAGTCAGACCTGGCTGTAATACAAACTTGGCCACTGACCAGATGGTGACTTTGCGCAAGTGACCCCAAACCTTTGAGCCTGTAAAATGGAGATAACAATACCAAAGTCAGAGATTTATTTATTAAAACAGATGATGAAATGTTACCTATTAGAGTATTTTGACATTCCCACCTCATCAACTTGTTTATTAAATTGGTACTTTTATAGCTAAAGTTTGTGTAAGTGACAATGTCCCTGCATGATGCTTCTTCACATCACTTATTTGGAATTTTTGAGATTCTAGACAGTTTTAGTGACCATCTATCTTTATTTGTTGGAATTTTTTCCCAACCCCAAATGGTTGCCACTGGGTGAGAGGAGGTGTCAAATTCTGAGAACATTCATTGCTTTATAGCCACCTCTGCCATGTGTGCCATCCCCATCAATCAGACGTTCTGGACTCCATCTACTGTTTATTCATTAAAACAAATATAAAACCATTGCTACAGTCATCTGCTTCCTGCTGAATCATTTCTTCTGTCCTTTCACATTTCCTTCCTTTAGGACACAGTTGACTTCACATAGCCAAAAACCAAACAAACATCACACACACACACACATGCACACACACATATGCATGCACACACACACACTGGTGATGCAGGAAGAAGTTAAGCTGAAACTGAAATATTCGGCAAGAGCTCATTTTCTACACACTTGGGATTTTCAAAAGGAAATGCCACTCTAACCTTAGCTGTCAACACATCAACAAAACTGTTTCCAAACTCTAAGATAGTTTTCTCTGGCCTCCTGGAGAACAGTTAGGAGCCATACTTTTCTCCATGTCAGTTCCTTCGTCCCCTAGCTCTATGCTCAGGCCAGCCTTCTCTAGACCTCTACTGTTCTCAACTCTGTTCCTCTCCAATCAGAATCCTTCTCTCTCAGCTCCTATCTCCCCATCCTGAACACCAAGTCCAGAAACTTCCCCCAACCATCATCAAAGTCCTCAACCCTTGTCTGTGTGTCCCAAGTTGAGTCCAACTTTTTCTTTATGATTTGAAACAATATACTTCTGATTGGAAACAGACAAATAAAATGACTGATAATAATGACAACAAAATTAACAAATAACAATTTTTTATATACTTATTACCTGATGTTTCCCCAGGTACTTCATACATTCTGAATTTTAATTGCTGCAAGAACTCATTAAATTAAGAAATTGGAGTTCAGAGTGGTTATTAACCTTCCCAAGGTCACACAGCAAGTCAGCAACAGGTCAGAATTCAAAGCTAGGACTATCTGATTCCAGAACTCATGTTTTTTAATGTTTCATCACCATACTTGGCTCCTCAGACTTGTCAGGAACACTAGGGCTTCACACAGGCTAAGAGCAAGTCAAGTAACACCTAATTTAGTAGTTAATACCCAATCTTTGGCCTTTGAAACAAGAGTTGTGAGGCAGCATCAGCATTTGACTGTATGTTATTAGGCCAACTCAAGACACTCAATCCTACAACCTCACTCACCTCTCACACCCTATAGCCCTTGCCACAGGGCCTGGTAATCGGCTTTCAACCAGATTGTGAGCTCCTCCAAGGCAAAGACTATTCTTATTCATTTCTGTGCCCCAGGGCTTCACTTAGCAGGTGTCCAAATACATGTTTATTGGTAAATCCACACTGAGTCTAGGATTTGGGATATGATATCTCTTCTCTGATTATCTTCTCTGACCTCCTTATCTGCACCTATTGTTTTATATGTTTATATCTTTTTTTTTAAACCTATTTTGTATGGCTCATTTGTTTCCATAGTTCCCATATGTTGGCCTAAGATAGAAAGCAATCTCAGAATGGTCATTTCTTTCCACTAAGAGAGAAACCTGAGTTGTGAAACCAGAGGATTTCAGCTTCATGTCTCTATAAATGATTCCTCCTTCTATTGAAATCCAAAGTATATAGAAAATTCAAAGGAAAAACTTAAAACACTTCAAAATATGTAGGCAACTCCAATAATAAAATTGCAAAATGCAGAAACCCAGGGATGAAGGGAGGGGACAATTTTTTCAGCTCAGGCACTAACGTCCCATTACTGGTGCCTGCTGCATGCTTTGGGATGAGAAGGACCCAAGCTAAGGCTCTGGAGAAACAAGGCTAAGGTTCACAGGAGGTTGGGAGATGGCCATCCTTGGGGTAATTTATAATAAAATAACACCAGTAAACCATTGCATCATCTCAGACTTTTTGGTGTTGCCCAACAGGAAATAACCTGAGTGTTCCGGACATACTAGTTTGCACAGAGAGGAGTAACAATCCATCACTCTGTTGTTTCATCACTGAGTTCTTCCTTCAATAACTATATTTTGTGTTCTTCCTTATAATAAAAATCAGAAGCCCCGAGAAAAGTGGTGAAGAAAAGATACAGAATTTCAGGAGTGACCACTCTGTGAGTAGTTGCCATCTATATGAAAGGCAACTACAATCCCACACTATCAGGAGAGACCAACGACAGAGGAAGGCGGCCAAAACCCAAGACGGCCCCTGAGTAGGGCGAGTGAGAACAGGGACACGTGGAGGGGTACTCAAGTTTCTAGCAAGTGGCCAGAGGCAGAATAGTGATAATAAGTAGCAGCTACTTTTCCTTTTGACACCTACTTTATTCCAGGCCTCAATCTAGGCATTTCACATGCACTGTGTCTATAACCACGTCCCTAAAATGTTAGGGTGAAGAAAATTGCCCAAGATCAAAGCACTAACCACATTTTAAAACCAAGTCCATTTAATACACCAAACTGCGTTTTGCACCAAATTATTCAAGAGCTGACATAGGGTCAAACTGAGGAATAGTAATGAAATGATGCAAATACTATACGAAAGCTGACCCTTTGCTGCGATTTTAAGTGATCTTTGTATCTAAAAGTCTTTTATTCTATTTCTTTTTTTCTATTTTCTATTTTCTCACAACGCTTTTGTAAATTTTTCTAATTCTACACTGTCATTTTAAAGAAAATTTTAACCCACTGATAAGGCTTTCTGGAATAAGTGAGTGCCTCATCTTTTTTTCTATTCCTGAAGAATAGAAAGAAACACGCAGATATACACATGCACGTTATTTCTTGACTATCATACTGAATAGATCAGACGAGGCTCTGGCTAGAAAACACCTAACAACCCATTCAAACCACTTTAAGAAAAGACCATTTATTTGAGGGTAACAGAGAAAACTAGCTTCACGCAGCTTGATTCCAGGCTCAAACAATGTCGTCAGGGGCCAGATTCTCACTCTTCATCCCATAGCTCTGCTTCCTTGGCACTGTCCAAATCTGGCCTCCAGGTGGGTGCAGGAGGCTCACTGCAGTCCTGCCTCCTCTCCTCAAATTCTGAGAGCACAGCACCTGTGTGTCTCCTGGGGACCCCAAGGAAGATCTCACTGCATCTCATTCACTGTCTTTGCCTCACAGCTTGTCCCAGAAGCAGTCCTGGTAGTAGAGGGGCTATGAAGAGTTGACTGGCTTAAGCACAAGACTTGCACCTGCCCTAGGGTCAGCACCAGTGATGTCACACAGACCAGGGGTAAGGACAGCTCCTCAGAAGGGGTCTGAGGCAGCACGAGGACCAGAAGAATTTACAGCTAGCAGCAGTCAGTACCCACCTCCGAGGAGCCCCATAACCTCTTCATGACAGCTCTCAAGAGCACAGGCACGGAGAAGACCTGGGAGGATTTTCAATATCTCTGCAGGACACCCACACGAACGTCATGGTGGGAAGGTCACAATTAAAATCAGCAAGCAGTGACAAACAGAGATACTGTCCAGAGCCTCCCACAGGGGCAGGAGCATTTCCTCTTTAGTGGACTTGAATTGCATGGCTTAGAAATGTGCCACAATCCCAGGGAGAAGCTCCAACCCCAAGTGAAAATCTGTGTTGTTCTAGGCCAGTGGGAGGAAACTGGACACTGGGAGTTGTCACTAAAACATGCATTGTGGCCTTAGCAGGCCAGTCACGTGAATACTCAAGCTGTGCTCTCACAGAACAGCAACCAAAACAAACAAACAAACAAAAAACCACACACAAAACAGCAACAACAACAAAAACCAAATACACACACAAAACACACACGTGCGCAGGCACACACACACACACACACACACACACACACACACACACACACCCAGAAGGAGAGAGGGAAAAAAAAGCATCAGGAAACTCAAAAGGCAAAGTTTAAGGAAAGGGTCATTAGTCCCAAGCCTAAAAGCAGAAAGTCACATTTCTCAAGTCTGCTATTGTCACAAATGACAAACAGAAGTGAGTGGACGCTGTCCTTATTAATGGGGAAACAGTCCAAGATAGCAATAACTATACCTAGTGACCTTAAGGATCACCAATGTAACCAATTTGGGAAGGTTTTATAAAATACCTTACTGTCCCCTTGCTATAAAAGGGAAGTTACAATTTTGTGAAACAGGCGTTCCTGTGACGCCCACATGGACTGTTTGTCACTAACTAAAGAAAGAAGCAGAACAGCGTGTTTGGATGCAGTGACCTCTAAATGGGACCAGAGGAGTCCCTAAGGGGCTCAGGTGTAGAGGTGAGGGCAGGGGGATCCCTCTGCGCATGTGGTGGGAAGGAAGGGAACCAGAAATCGTTGTGAATTATAGAAGAGGAGGACATTCATAGGTGAAAGACGAGAAGGCCTATACGTGCTTTTCCATCTGGAGCCTAGTAGACAAAAAACCACCAAAGGAAATTCAGCAACTGTATCGCTCGTCTCCTCAGGCAAACCAGTTGATCTCCCGAAATCTCAGTTGCCTCATCCATATTAAATTGGATTCTAAACCTTTCTTCTGGAAATGATGCACTACATCTTCTAAGGTTAAGAAATCTGAGTTAAGAGTCCATTTGTCATCCACATTACTTAAATGATTTTGGTCAGATTTGGGAGACATTTTCAAGATGTTTGTTTTGCTAGTAATTCTTTTATATTTAATAATAAATACTCGATGATGAGATTTTTAAATTTCAATTCTGAATTAAGGGGAACACGGGGTTAGGAAAGAGTAGAAATAACACCAAGAAAATAAACTGATAAACATTCAGACATTTGTTTTATAACCACAGAAATGTTGGGACTTTTAAATTTATCAGATGGCTCTCAGGAGAATCCAATGAAAACATTTGCAAATAAATCTGTACCCTAGAATAGCATTAACAGAAACACAAGCTCTGAAAAGTGCCTTGTACCATAAAGCAAACCGCATCCACAGATCCTCAGAGGTGCCGTCTTGGAGACAGAGGATGCCAGTCTGTTCACGTTTCTCCTCGCGAGATGTGGGGCTTCGTCTACTCTCAGGTGAATTTTACCTTTAATTCTATGGTAATTCTGGAAAGAAAAGTTCAAAGCCCTCCCGAGACAATAACAAAACAGCAGAAGAATTCAACTAAAGTTGTGAATTCCCTTCTTTACTGTGAAGGGAATAAATAATTCATCTGATTTATTAATAACTAGAATTATGAGGGCTGTCTGGGGAAAAAAATCCATCCATAAATGCCTCTATTTTTCATATTACCTGGCTGGACACTTTCCGGACAGCTCTCATATTGTTTGTGATGGTTGGGGAGGTCATTCTGACTTTAAAATCATTATAAGACTTTAGAGAGAAGCAATATTATTTCCTAGAATAAGGATGAAAGAAAAGTAAATTTTGTGTCCGAGCAGGAATTAGCCATGTCGCGTAAATCGCGGGACTACATCTGGTTCACCAGCTCCCTTAAGGTGGTGGAGGCTGTCAGGGGAGGGGAGACACAGGCCTCAGCTCCCTCATACTCGTAAAGATTCTGCTATCTTGGCCACCTGTGATTGCAGTGTCGCCTTGGAGAAATGCCCACAAGCCTCCAGCTCTAACCTGTGCCATCCTTCAAGGGGCTGGGACAGAAGGCCTTCGGGAGATCAAGACTGAGGATCATGAAACAGGCCTTGGCAACCTCTCTGTCTCCACCGCCTGCCCAGCCCTGCAGGGCGTGCGGAGCCTGAGAGTGAGCACGCTCTAACTCAAAGGCCTGGTGAGGCTTTAACAAAAGGAACAACTCGTCTGTTACTGCCTTTAGTGCTGGTACTCAGCATGCCAAAGCACACCCCACAGTCTGTTTTGTCATCCTACTTCAGCAGGAGATTCCTGGCTGGACGTAGGGGACCAATATGCTTAACGTATGCACTTTAAATATTCGCATTTTAAAATAATTTTTATTAAATGTATTGGGGTGACATTAGTAAAATTATATAAGTTGCATGTATATTATATAGTACTTGAAACTACAGACTAGTGCATTTCTGTAGCGCATCATCTCTGAGTCGCACTGTGTGCTCACCACCCAGTCAGCTCCCCTTCCAGCACCATATGGTCATTTTTCCTCCTCTACCTCCGCCCTTCTCACTTCCCCTCTGGTAACCACTAAACTGTTGTCTGTGTCTATGCGTTTTTATTTTGTTTTTTTGTCTTGTTAGTTTATTGCTGTCTGTTGTATATCCCACCTATGAGTGATATCATATGGTTCTCAACATTTTCTGTTTGATTTATTTCACTTAGCGTAATAATTTCAACATTCATCCACGTTGTTGCAAATGGCAGGATTTCACCTTTTCTCACGGTCGAGTAATAATTGATTGTATGTATATACACGTATCACATCTTCTTTATCCAATCATCCATTGAAGGACAATTCAGTTGTTTCTATGTATTGGCCACTGTGAATAATGCTGCTGTGAACATAGACATACGTGAATATAGGTAAATATTCTGGGTTGATTGAGCTTTATTCACATACATTCATTCAAAATATATATTGCAGCTCTTTTATATGTTAGACTCTGTGGGGAGACGAAAAGAGACAATCCCCATACATGAAGAGCTCACAATTAAAGGGCAGCGATGTGTACACGTTCACACTTCCATCCACCCCCTGTCGCTCAGATCCATGACCCTCTCCGTTCTCCTCTGGGCTCCATGGGACAGGCAGGGCAGAGGGAAAGGGTACTTTGGTGGGAAGGGTGAAGGGATTACCGTGTGCATTCCCTCTGTTCTTCTTCACTCCATTTGGGGTTGGCTCACCTCTACGGGACATGCCTTCTCCTGCATAAGACAGAGGGAAGCTCAGGGCTGTGCCTGCTCAAGCCGTGGGAAAGCATGATGTGTTCAGGGAAAGCAGGTGGTCGTCCATAACCCGCGGCTCCTATCCTATCTCTCCAGCCTTAAGTCCCACAAAGTTTCTTCCACGTCTACTCATCTCTGAATGCACTGCAGTTTGCCTTTATTCAAGATATTTCCTCCCAATTCATCTCTACTTGTCTAAGTCTTATTCCCCTTTAAGGGCCATCTTAAATGTTTCTTCCTTTATCGTGTATTTATCAATTTTTATCCCCTGGGCCCACCACGCAAATATATACTTGCCCTTCTCTGAACCCCTTGGGTGAGTTTGCATCCACCCAAAGGATTTTATTATGCTCCAGTTTGTATTTTAACAATCTGGGGACTTCTTACTCCCCCATCCTCATTAGACTGTAAAATGCTTGAGATCAAGTTCTGTATTGGATTTGACTTTCCCATTCTGGTCTTAGTAAAGACCAGACCAGCTTGCATTTTGTTGTCGCTGTTGTCTGGTTGTTGTTTTTCATTTAACTGACATTTATAGAGCATAAACTACATGTCAGGCACTGCACTAGGGACTCAGTAGGGAGCAGAAGTTGCTTCTTTGTCACCGAGGAGTTTGTCCTGGTCACCCAATAGGCAATGTTGAATAAATATGTGTTAAATTAATCCAAAGAATACCTCCTACACTCAAACTTTCTCTCCCCTTAACCCTGCTCTTTTTCCTCCTCCATTTACTCTTTCAAATTCATTTTCGTGAACAGTAACTAAAGGCCCCCTGCCAGTGGCAAGGAAGACCGAAAGTGAGAGACGAAGATTTAAGAAAAGAAAAACTTTATACTTTGAGTGGCTTCCACTTTCTCAATTAGTGGTTAAGGAGCCTGTTTGCATCTCACGGCTTGACATTTATAAGCCCCTAAAGGCAAGGAAGGTATACACCCCCCCACGTCTTGTAAAATGGTAAAACTTTGTCCAAACAAATGATGCTGTTTTTATCATGGAAATGATAGTAATAAGAAGTGAGTGGCTTTTGCTGGCAATTTCCCCATTAACAAGGATACTGAGAACTTGAAAATTATGCAACCGTTAATGTCTGGCAATGGCCAGACAGGAATTAATCACAGGGAGGCGAACGAGGCTGGCGGATGGAAGCCACCTTCAAAGCCGAAGGCCCGTCCTTCCTGCTTCTGCTTCCTGCATGGCTCTTCTGAGGCTGGTCCCCAAGTCCGTGTCCGCGCTCATTAGAGCTGCACCACCGCAGTGTTCCTGTGTTGTTCTATACACTCCCGTGGCTTCAACTGTCACCCCAAGGCTCCTAACGTGGATCTTCAGACCTCACTTCTAAAATCCAGATTCACATACCCAACTGATGTGGGCATTTCTACCCAGAGGTCCCGTGGGCCCATCATCCTCCCAAAGTGGAATGTCTTGTTTCCCTCCTCTTCTCTCATCCTGCTCCTCCTCAGGGGTCCCTATATTGGCACATACCTTTATAGGGGCTGCTCCCTGGAGTACAAAATCCCCCCATCTTCAACTACTGGAAATACCCTCCCATTCTCCGTTTCAGCAAAAGCAGCGCCTCCTCTAGGATTGTCATCCTGAGCGGGAAAGCAGAGCTAGACGGCCTTTCTCTCTACTGCCAGGGGACCATGTCTCAATTTTTGTTAGAGCTCTTATCACACTGTTTTTGTAACATTATGCTGACTAACTAACTTGTAATAATGGAGCCCTGGCTACACTTTGGAATCACCTGCAGAACTTTTAAAACTACAAATGCTGGATCCCACACGCTCCCCACACCAAATGCCCCCTGAAAATCTAATTTAATTGGTAAGAGGTGCGGTCTGGGTATTGGAATTTTTAAAAGGTCTCAGATGATACTTTTGCCCACCTAAAATTAGTAACTTCTGGCCTTGAGGAGAGTAATTGCATCGTGAATATCTTTATATGCGACACATGTCAGGTGTTCAGTAAGTTTGAATGAATGAATAAGTACATCTACACAGACACATGAATTAAAAGCCATGGAGCCCCAGATTCCATCCATCACCAACACCTGTCCATTCAACCTCTGAGAACTCTCTTACCCACCCTCTCATATACACATAGAACTATCAACTTATTTCAGGCCCTCACTTTGGCCTGCCAGTATATTTCATCTTCCTTTTCATCATCTTCTTGTTTTAGAGTCCCACAAGGTGCCCTCTAAACTACTGCTAGAGTTATCTTTCTAATAGTCTAATCATGTATCTTCCCTGCTGCAAATGAATGTGTTGTCTATCCAATAAAATCTAAACTTTACCACGTGAAGGTTTTAATTTTTTTCCTGGCATACTTCTAGTCTCTACATGACCCATCTCAAGCATCAGCTCTTCTGCCAAGCGCCCCCACCTTCTCTCTCCCAGAAAAAGTTATCGTGTCCATGCTATGCCTCCAAAGTCCTCAGTGTGTGTCTCTTTTTTATCTTTTTCTATTGTGTGTGGACATTATTGGACACGTAGCTGTGTTCCCCACAGGAACTTCTTGAGGATAGAGGCTGTGTGCTCTCATCTTTGTATCCCTGCTGCCTAGCACAGGCCTAGTTGATAGCTAAACAAACGTACATTGGATGGGAGGATAGATTAATGACAGGGAGAGAGAGAAAGGCAAAGAATGACATTTATATTTAGAAGAAGGAGCAGCCCAGATGGGGGGATGGAGACAGAAGGACCCTTAGGGAAACCGAGACCCCTGTTTTGCAGGAATGTGTTGCTGGACACAAGAAGCTTTCAGCAATGGTGTCAGAGGTTGGATCACCTGGGTCAGGCATCACTGGCCACTAATGTCCACAGCCTTTGTCCACAGCCTCCTTGTCAGCCCTGTGCTCCCTTAGCTGATGGTCACCAGGGCAAAACTATTCCAATCTGAGTAAATCTACCATTAGAAGTGACTCAACCATGGGAGGTTCTGGGGAAAGCTTTAGGTCTCCCTTGTCCAGGATGATGTCTACACATTGAAAATTAACTTGTCACTCTGAAGGAACCAAGAATTTACAACTGAAATTCTTTTATTTTCACTTCCAAGTTGGTCATACATCCTGTGATTTGCTGCATGAACTTTGCACTGTTGGAATGGTCTCTCCCCAGAGAACAACCAGAGATGACTCTTCTTTAGGCACTGAAACACTCATGCTCTATCTGCACACTTGCAGATGCATGTTTTACTAGTGGGGGATGAGAGGAGTTAGAACCTTCCTATCTGGACCAAGGAAGGATGGATCAACTTGCCTGTAGCGTTGGCAACTGATCTATACGACACACCCCTCTCCATTGTTATGCTTCTTGCCCAGGTTAGTCAGGGGACTAATTATGAAACCAGTGTCTGTGATGATTACATGTTAGGTGTGAACTATACAGTCAGTGATAATTATGGGATATTGAGATGGTTATTTATATTTGATTGACAGATGCATGCATTGTGAAAAGTACAGTATTTCTTACTTTCTGGCACTAGATACTCCACATGAGAAAGAACTGTATTTCTGAGGAAACATGAGAAAATATGCATAATAAAAGTTCTATATTTCTGGGCTAGGAGGGCATCTTTTCATAAGGATCCACCTGGGGCAGGTGATCTAGAGAGGGGAGTGGTGGGAGAAATGGCAGTTTAGAAAACCAGGAGTGACCATGGGTTTGAAGCAGAATAGTCCCTGAATTCACCCGTGCCAGCCTTAACCCTTCTCTGGCCTCAGAAGAGGCAACTACTTTCTTTATCTATAACACCCCAATAGTGCTTTGAGAAGCCAATTGTCGCCCTCTGAACATGAAGGAGAAGTATTAGAAGCCAGTCTCCTTAACGTTATCACGCGCTAATTGTGCAGCCCAACAGAAGTTCAGATGCTCTTCAGCCCTACAACTACACACACAAATGGCTTTGTTCCACCTCAGAGATTGCTTCTTATTGTGCTATTTAATAAGAGCAATTAGCATTGTCGCTGACAGGCAGGGTTCCTCTCTAGGGGGCTGGCTCCAAAATGAATGCTGAGAAGAAAAGGAAAAACTCAAATATGGAGTTTTCTGTGCCGGTATTTTCTAGCAGCATTACCTGAGGGCCCTGGGTACAAACTGTCGACTATTTGAGAATTTTGATTTCAACCTTTTCCATCATCTTTGAAGAGTAACTGGAACGTCACTAAACAGTTCTAACATAAGTGTGTGGTTTTCTAATTTTAACCTAAAACTAAAAACAATGACCATTAGCCCAGGTCTCACATGTATTATGATTCTGAAGTAGTCCTACACGAGCCACAATTACCCCAAAACTGCCTATAAGTTTGCACACTGCTCTGCACTGCAAGTCAGCCTCACTTGGCTAACTTTTCTGATATTCGTGTAGCAGAAAAAAATTCTTGTTCATTTGTGGTCAGTGTTCTCATTACCGTTGGCTATTGATTCATGGAGAAGGGGCTTAGTGGATCAAAAAGGCCAAAAATTTACACCTTATTCATGGATTAAGCCCCGACCCCTACCCCAAAAAAAGAAAGCCTATAAAACTACTAAACTTGCACTTACAAACCAGTAACTCTTAAAATAAACTATGTTCTTGCCAAGAGGTGTGTAAAAAGTAAGAAATTATACACGATAGGACATGATTTAAGCCATAAAGTGGAACACCTTGGCACAATTAAGAGAGAAGACTAAAACCAAAGTCCAAGCCTTCCCACAATCCATGTAGGGCCCCGATCACCCTAAGTAGCATTATTGACTTTACATGTTTTTCCTAATTTTTCAAAAGTTCTTCCCCAAATAGAAACCACTTCCTCATGTTTCACTCTGTGGAACAACCTGAGAATACTGAGACAAGGAATGGCAACCCCACAGTCAGACATTAGTGCATTTACAGGCACTTATCCTCAGATTCAGAGTTGAAAATTCAAAGTTCAGGATTTGGGGGACCTATTGAAAGATACCACGTATACAAGGTCTGACAATTAAGTTTGTGAACTCATCCTAGAAAAAGTGTTAGATATCTCATTGTTGAATATCACTATGTTCACCTTAGAAGTACTCCCCTTGGGAAAATAGGCACTGACACCAGTGCCTAGCCCACCCTTCAAAGCAATTTTGGAACTCTTTTTCCGGAATGGCCATCAGAGCTGTCGTCATATGACCCTTGATGTCCTGAATGTCATCAAAATGTCTTCGTTGCAATATTTCCTTTATCTTTGGGTAAAGAAAAAAAGTCACTGGGGGCCAGATCAGGTGAGTAGGGAGGGTGTTCCCATACAGTTATGTGTGTACTGGCTAAAAACTCCCTCACAGCCAGTGCTGTGTGAGCTGGTGCATTGTTGTGAT
Source organism: Lyroderma lyra (assembly GCA_004026885.1). NCBI lineage: Eukaryota > Metazoa > Chordata > Mammalia > Chiroptera > Megadermatidae > Lyroderma > Lyroderma lyra. The sequence continues at coordinate 31,728 of PVJL010009779.1, read as the reverse complement.
GCAAGAGCCATGAGTTGTTGGCAAAAAGAGTTTAGGTTGTTTTAGTCTAACTTTTTCACGTGGCCTTTTCAGCACGTCCAAATAGTAAAACTTGATCAAATGTTTGTCGAATTGACGCAAATTCATAATGAACTATCCCTCTAATATCAAAAAAGATTTAGCAACGTTGTTTTGATGTTGGAATGACAGAAACTTTTTGGTCATAGAGAATTGGCTGACTTCCATTGTGCACTTCGGTGCTTTGTTTCAGGGTCATACTGATACACTCATGTTTTATTGCCAGTGATAACACGGCCCAAAACATTGTCTTGCTTCTCCAAACGGTCTTGGCAAACTTGGACTCGCCTTTGCTTTTGTTCATTGGTGAGCTCATTTGGGACCATTTTTGTACACACCTTTCTCATGCCAAGATTTTCAGCTATCAGTGTTTCCCTATCAGTGTTTACTTGGTCTGCTATGCTTCTCACAGTCAGCTGACAATTTTGATGCAGAATTCCATGAATTTTTGCAATGTTTTCATCAGTTCTCCTCATTACTGGCTGCCCTGACCTCTCTTCATCAGTGACGCTTTCTCTCCCCTCAGAAAAATGTTTAATCCATGTGTACACTGCCATTTTCTTCATGGCATTATCCCTATAAATTTGACTAACATGTCCCTGATTTCACTTCCCCTCTTGCCAAGTTTAACAAGAAATTTAATATTTGTTCTTTGCTCTAATTCAAGCTCTGAAATTCTCATACCAGCACACAAAAATGTACAACAATAATGAATGCGACTCAGCAAGACACCACTGCACATCGACACAAACACAGCTGTGAGACACAGATATACTAAGTAAGGTTATGAAACCTCACTGAATTGTTTGTACAGTGCTGCCAATGTAAGCAGATGGTGGCAAGTTCACGAACCTAATTGTCAGACCTTGTATTCTCAAAAATTGCCTATACTAGATGCCTTCAATGGGTAATCTGAGAATACAAAATAGAAGTCTGTCCTCTAAAACACAGGACTCCCCACTTTAACATTTAGAATGGGAGAGAGCAAGGTGGCAGTGCAAGTAATTAATGACAAAAGTCCATCCAGAAAAAAAAGGAAATAGCCTCATAATCCAGGTAATTTAACATAAATTATGGGTGAAATACTATTTTTAAGAAAACATTTTGAAATCAAATGCAAATCCTCATTTTTCTAGGATTTTAGGATTCCAAATTTATTAGCTAGAAAATATATCTCCATCTTATGAAGCTTTCTAAACCTTACTGATACAAGCAAATTTCAAATGCTGACAGCATTAATAAATAAATTCTTACGTTTGGTAAAAGCAGAGAATTAACTTCTCTTTTTTTCCATTTTGTAAATTTTAAGGAGTAACACTTTTCACCAACTGTTCCAGTTGTTCTGACACTGTCAATTACTTTTCAGGCTAACATTTTCTGAAGTAGACTAAAAAAATGGGAAACTTTTTTATGAAATGCAAGTCCTCATTCACTCCTTTGGCATTCAGGCCCAAATCTGGTTTTATTTCTTAAATGATGCATACTTTTCAGCTCATTTTATTCCTTATAAAAGTGCCCATTCAATATAAGGAAAAATAAGAGACCAATAGAATTCCTGAAGGATGACTTGGACATGGTGGTCTTCTGAACAGAAAGCAATATGGTGAACACTGGGACTTTCCGAATACCCGCTCTCTCCTGAAGTCTATTTATTCTCTGCTGGCTGGAAACCATTCATGAGCATTGCATCTGTGACTTTCTCCTACGCCTTTTCAATGTAGCAAGACATTAAAACACAAGCTGCAAATCCAGCCAGAAAGAAAAACTGCCTCCCTGGGCCTGCAGCTGCTTTTATATTTGAGAACTGACTTCAAAATCAAAAAAAGCTGCCCTGAGCAAATTTGCTTTTCTGAAAAGAGTCTATGAGGTGCCAAGAGAATGACTTTAAGAAATGTTTTTGGAGGTTTCTTGACCCCAGAATGTTTTCAAGGTGTCAATTTGGGCTGATCCCCAATAATAGCAATCCATAGGTTAGTCAGATGTCAGGTTTTAAAGTGTGTGGAATTTTTAAGAGTGTTTTTGTTCCTTCTCTTCCTTCAAGCATATGCCAAAAGTAAATACTAGTTCAAGTTCATTGTTATGCTTTTCAATTACCAATCTCATATCTCTATTGCTCTCCGCTCTCCACCACCACTTCAAAATCCAATCAGCAGAAGGCAGGGGTAAATAGGAAGTACCCAGCGTTATGGGACATCACTCAGGGGACATCTTGTTTTAACTTTCCAAATCTTTCACCTCCTCTTAATTGTCCTTAAGTTTCTTTTTCTTTTTTCTTTGTCAATAGATTATACCAGATACTGAGAAATCAAACTGGAGCTTTACAAGTATATTACTTATGAACAGGGAGATAAGTGCCAAAATAATCACCCAAAAGTGATTTCCTCTGGGGAGGGTGGTAAGGAGCTGCTGTTTCTTTTAACAACTCTTATAAAACTATTTTTGACTCTGATTGTCCTTAAATTTTACAATTTGACCTGGCAGTACTCTCTGGGTAGATCCAATGGAATGTCCCTCTTCTAAGATAATGAAAAACAATCCCACCAAATATAGGAAGGACCAAACTTGAAAATCCACAGAAAGTTCTTTCTGTCTCAAGTGAGCCAATCCCCTGGTTGGCTGAATAGAGCCAAAACTGAAAATAATGAAAATTGGAGGTTCTAACCTGTGAGATGAGTCACCTCTGACACAACATGAACTTCCTGAGAAAAGACAAGTCCAGATTACACTTTGTTAGAAATAGAGGTTAGGCTTACGGAGTGGGGAAAAAAGGCCTAGATGACAGAAGTGCAATATCCTCATCTCTGCCTGTGATGCTTGGTGCCACCTTTAAAGAGCTAGTTTTTTGTTACTCCTGACCAATAAATTCAATCCAAAATTGTCTTGGAAATTCACAATGAAATGAGGAATATAGAGTCCCTAACTCTCCACTATTTTCTTATTTTATTTGTTGAATCAGCATTAAAGATCATCTATTATATGCAAAACATTCAGCTTTATTTCATGAAGGACACAAAAACGAATAAGAGCTAATACATTTTGAACACTAACGGCAGCACAAGGAGAGCACTGAGCACTTTACAAGCATCTCATTCAATTCCTACAAATAATAACCCTCTGAAGGTGCCAATGTGGTTCCAGCTCCAGCGTGACCTGACTATAAGTGTACAAGATTAAGAACCAGGATTGACCATCTAAGCCCTTCCCCAATTCCTGATCTACAGAAACTGTGAGAGCTAATAGAAGGATTATCGTTTTTTTAAGTCAGTAACATTTGTGGTAATTTATTATGCAGAAAGATATAGAAATGAAATAGATACATTGGTGCCCGGAGTAAGATGCAGTTAGATGATGTGGCACTGGCTTTGGGTCTGGGAAGTGGGTGGAAGAGCCAGGAGGAGGCTGTGTGTGGAAGATGGGCCTCAAACAGAGCATTCGCCGAATCCCAAAGGCCCTTGAAGAAACTGTCAGTGAGAGCTCAAAGGGAAGTAAGGCAAACGCACCGGAAGTGGAGGAAAGGGGAGCCTTGTCACATAGAGGTGGAAAGTTTGGTAACATTGTCATTGGAAGCAACACAGAAAATACACACACACACACACACACACACACACACACACACACTCACACTCACATGAACGAACAGGAGGGCTGTCTGAAAAGTACCCAGCCATGTAGTATGAAAAACAGAGGCATTTATGGTTGGACTTTTTCTGGAATTCCAAGAGAGAGAGAGAGAACCTAATAATCTAGCTAGGAAGACTTCAAGGCAGAAAAGTATCTCGAGACTTCAGTGCCCACAGAAGCAGTCTGACCACCCTCAGGCTACCATTTTGACAGGAAGCCCTTACCAGACCACGCAGAGGGATTATATGGAGAGACACTAAGGTACATGAATAGCATCTCTCTGTGGTCTCTCTGTGCTCCCAGCTGCGTCAGCATCCTGGTATGACAGATCCAGCCACCATTCGCTACTGTATGAGAGACATTCCCGAACCACCCAGCTGAGCCACCACCAAATTTCTAAATTATGAGGGAATAATAAAATGATTGTCATTTATTAAAGCCATTAAGTTTTGGGGTGATTTGTTGCAAAGCAATAAAAACATTGAAATGATGTTAATACAAAACAAATAATAAAACCGTGTCTATACCTGTATTCCTTGAGGATGAAATAATTTCTCCCACTATTCATCAACATTGTCTGATGGACACAATGTCATTCTATTCATTCATTCAGTCAGTCAGTCAGTCAGTCAGTCATGACCATTTATTTAGGGGAAAGGTTTAGGTTTGGGTTTTTCACTTCTAGGAACACAAGAGTAAGTCCATGAAGTTCTTTCTAAAAGTATAGAAAGAGGCTAAGTAATCAATGGAATTATCTATTTCATTGTACTTTGAAGGCTCTCATAGCTCCTCATATTTTTCTTCTCACAGTTTTTTGGTTTTTGTTCTGTTTTGTTTTTGATGTAGTCATAAGTAGCAGACACTACTTTGAGTCATTAAGTCCTGCTCTATTTCCTCCTGGGCATATGGTGAGATGACGTTTTGCAGCCTCGCTCCCAGAATAGGTGGGGATATATGACTGGCTAACAGAGCATGGGCCAGAGGATGTTTACCACTTCCAAGCCTGACCCATAAAATTAGCTCTCACCTTCTTGTCTATCATTGAAAGCCAGATGTAGAATTTCCAGAAGGGGATTCCAAAGGCCTGGGGATGGGGGACCCTTTAAATGCGTAATCCCTGGCCTTACTGACTATAGGAAGTAGATCCAACCATACCTTTCTTTCTGTCCACATTGTAACCATGACAAAAGCAAGAGATAAATTTTTATTGTATTAAGACATTAAGATTAGAATTGTTTATTATAGCAGTTAGCTTGTCCTGACTAATACTTGATGGTTTGAAAATCATTGAATTCTATTTTTTCCTTTAATAAAAATCACCAATATATATTAGGACAAGCTGCTTTGACTTCAACACAGTATAATCCTGAGCTCTATGATTTAAAGATTTTTATAAACATCAATTTGTGGTCATTAAAAATGATTTCTTCATTTCTAAAGTTTCCGATATCAAAGCATATACCAAGTACCTTTGCTTCCAGTACCTTCCAGGAAAATAGTCCCTTGCCTTTATGATATTCATTCCTCAAGTTGATTTCCTTCTGAAATATGATTCACTTTTCAAAGATGATCAGTATCAGAAGATGTCATGCTTGCCCACCATTCCGCAATGCAAACACATTTTATTTGAGTAATTATTAGCCAAACTCCCTCAAAATTAATCACCTCCTGATTATGTTTATGGTAGGATAACTGAGAGAAGTGGTAAATGCTGACGACTGTCTTAGCCAAAAATAAAAAAATAGTTAATCTTGTTTTCTTCACTCAAAAAAGCACAAGCTTCTGTCACTGAAAGGAGAAATTCCAGCATCATTCAGTGTTTCTCAGCAAGAACGTTCTACATGAATAAAGACTACCTTGAGTAAGAGTAGGAGGAATCCTTATGAATACATCAGAGGTAGGAGAACTCAGCACTGGTCTTGGAAGTTCTAAAACCTTAGTGATGTAGTATCTGAACCACCACAGAGCTCTCATCTCCCTAGACAAGGTACAAAGTCATTTCCAACATGACATGCCACTGGCTGTGAGGAAGCCAACACTTTAAAGAGGTAACAAGGATTTGCACCATAGAACGTTTTATTGAGAATATCTTTTGGAGAAATATTTTTTGGCCTTTAAAAAGTGGATATCAAGTTTCCCTTTGGAAATTAAGTATATAGTCAGCTTTATCCCTTTTTAAGATGTAAAATCTAACCAACTCTTAGCTAGAGCTCAAGTCAGTCTAACTATTAAAAAATGGATATTTCCAGAAAAGACTCTAAAAACTAATTGCTTTACTACAATAAAAAGCAGTAAGGTAGGTTTTGTGTTTTCAAGAATTAATGTACCCTCAGCACTTTTAAAGCCCTTACCACAAGTTGGTAGCTAATTGTGTTTCAATGACCTATATATATAGGTAGTATAATGTTTTTTAGGGAAAAAGCACTCTTTCCAGCTCTAAAAAAAGCAGCTCTTGGAGAAAATATTTGCAAAACATGTATCTGATGAAGGACTTGTACTCAAAACATGCAAAGCACTCATAAAACTCAACAAGAAGATAACAAACAGCCCAATTAACAATGGAAAAAAGAGCTGGAACCTCCCCAAAGAAGGTATACACGTGGCACACATAAACATATGAAAAAATGCTTAACAATATACATCATTGAGACACCGTAAATTAAAGTAATAATGGGCTACCGCTACAGACTTCTTAAAATTGTTAAAATCTAAAATACCGACAATACCAAATGCTGGTGAAGATGTGGAGCAACAGGAATTTTTATTCATTGCTGGTGAAAATGAGAAATGGTGCAGCCACTTTGGAGGACATTTTGACAGTTTCTTACAAAGTTAAACATAGTCTTACCCTAAGATCCAGCATCCAAGCCCCTAGGTATTTACCCAATTGAGCTAGAAACATATGTCCATACAAAAACCTGCACATGGATATTTATAGCAGCTTTTTTCATAATTGCCAAAACTTGGAAACAACCAAGATGTTCTTCAATAGGTGAATGACTAAATAAACTGTGGTACATCCAGACAATAGAATATTATTCAGCTCTAACAAGAAATGAGCTATCAAGACACACAAAGACCTGGAGGAATCTTAAATGCATGTAATTAAGTAGAAAAAGTTAGTCTGAAAACTCTACATCCTTTATGTTTCTAGCTATCTGACGTTAGAGGAAAGGCACCCCTCTATAGGCACAGTTAAAAGGTCAGTGGTTGCCAAAAGTTCGGAAAAGAAAGATGGATAAACAGGAAAAGCACCGGAGATTCTTAGGGCAGAAAAACCATTCTGTATGATGTTGCAATGACAGATTCATGACACGGTGCATTTGTGAACAGCCTAAGTAAAACTGTCCCACAGAAAGAATGAAAACTAATGTAAACTATAGAGTTTAATCATAGAGTATTGATATTCATTGTTCATTCATTGTAACAAATGTACCACACTAATGCAAGATGCAACAGGAGAAACTAACCACCTGTTCAATTTTTCTGTTCTAAAATATAAAGACTATTAACTTTTTTTTAAAAAGCACATCACGTAGTTCAGAATTTAACTTAGCTGGATTTTTCCTGATGTGGTGCTGAACACTTGGTCCGACCCTCTGCTTTATGAAAAGCAATGTTTATCCTATACAAAGCTTGGGATCAGGTGTCAAGGGAACTTCAAGCCATTCGGTGACATCTTACACCAGGTTAGGTCAATAATCATGTGAATGCCTGAGCACACAGATTAGGAACAAAAGCCAGGGGAAGGTAGACGAAGCCTTGGCCCCTGCACTATCCAGGAACTTCAGACACATGTGCACAGAATGAATAGCAACAACTGGTAACGGTCACAAGTCACTCTGTTGGACCGGAGGACCCTCTGCTTTGCAGAGTAAGGTGTCTAAGGACGGGACGCCTGAATGCAATAAATGCTTTCGTCACCCACCAGTCACCTGGGCAGGGCCCTACCTGCCAGCCCTGGAGAGGAAGCAAAGGAATTTCCAGGGGCCTACGTGGTCCAGGAAGACCTCCCACGATCTGGAGAAGACCTTCCCTTACACCCTATTCAATGGGCAAGGCGATTATCAGGGGCTCTTTCCCCAACACGACGGAAGAACTGCATCTCCCCACCGCTGAAAAGACAAGCGTATGCTGACACAGTGATCCAGTACTGGTGCCCAGCCCTTATGTCCTAAGGGCAATGTTCCTTTTGCACAGGTTACTTATTCCACAACCTAGACTTCGTGAGAAGGCTCAAATCATTTGAATTCAATGGCATTCTTAACGTTTAGAGTATCTGTTAGTCCAGAAACGTGTGTTCCAATGAAGCATGTTAATATATATTAAAATCAATTTATTTTCACAATAGATAAAAATAAATCCAAAGATAAAAAAATCACATTGAGACATGTATTTGGTCTTATTATTCAAATAAAAAGCCTCTTCATCTGTTCCTACTGAAAACAAAAGAATAAATTTTTGCTGTCAAACTGTGAAAAGAAGAATTAAGGGGAAATTTTAATGAGTTTTCCTAGAATTCATTGTAGCTAATTTTATTGGTATAAGATTTCTTTCCCTATTTGATTATTTTTTATTTCTGAACCAACTACATCTTCTGGTTTGGGCTGATGTATGTTCTAAGGTGTAACTCCTCAATATTTTAAATCAATAATTGTGCTCTTTACAATTAAAAGGAAATTATACCTGCCTTGCTGATAGCTATGTTATGAAGGTCCACAAGTATAGTATAGTTAATGATTGCTAAAATACCACTTATTTTGGTATAATATCAATTCTGACTAAAGGTTCAGCTTTAGATATACTATACAAGAATATGGTGTTTAGTTCACATCCCAATATAACAAGATGACATTACAAGATTTCTGTTATTATGTATTCTCCTTGCTTTGTGTATTTTTCTTTAAATGAGACTGCTTGGCTGTTTTTATTAGTTAACTTTCATTGAACATAAATTTTATCCCCAGTGATTTAGGTAGCCATCAAAGTCATGAACAAGAAAAAAGCCAAGTGAGATACTTAAGTTCCAAAACTGTAACATGTGAATCTCTGATCCAGCCGATGGTTAAACACCCTAATATTACCCAGGTGTATGAGACTCTGGAGACAGAAACCCCTAACTACAGGGTGATGGAGCATTGCAGTGGTGGCAACCTCCTGGCCAAAACTGGAATCAAAAGAAACTAAGTGGAAGAGAAGCAAAGACATTCTCAAGGCATACATCCTGCCCACTGTGGGGCATTTACACCAGCACAAAATCACACACAAGCAGGATCCCTGCCTTGCTCCAGGGTAAAATAAGCCACCAAAAGCCCCCATGGTTACGAAACCCTTGGCATGTCCATCACTAACAGGGAGCTCAGCACAGGGTCCATAGCTAAGTGCAGCTCTTCAAGGGAAGAGTGGCCACTTGAGAAGCCGGCCACTGGTGTGATGGTGAGAAAATGAGCACCAGCCCACGGAGCCGGTGTAAACAGAGCTGAGGCCCTCCCTTCTCTCCTTCCCGTAAGGAACTGCGTTTGTGTGAAAATGGTGACTAGAATTTAGGGCAACGCTTCTCAACCTGTGAGTCACAACCCTTTTGGGGGCCGAACGACCCTTTCACAGGGGTCACCTAAGACCATTGGAAAACACATATTTATGCGGACATGTACTTATGCAGACCAGTCACACATGTGTAGAGAGGAGCTACCAATAATTTTATGGTTGGGGGTCACCACAACATGAGGAACTGTATTAAAGGGTCACGGCATCAGGAAGGTTGAGAACCATTGGCTTAGAGGGAGGCCTCTGTATCTTCTTATGAACAAACTGTATCAAAGTAACAGAATGGGGCACTGATGAACGCGGGAGGGGTTCCTGCAAATACTTGTGAATTTAATGACTTGGGGGAAACTCTTCTTGAGGCCAGCCTATGGTGTTAGATGGTTTACAATGTGTCTATTCTTCCTATCCACCCAAAAATTTAAATTGCCTTATAAAATGTCTTATGGTTTCAGAAAGATCAGAATTTCTTATTCCCAAGATCCCCAACACACAGAACTGTATACATAGCTCATTCCACATTACTGTCCTCCAACTCCCCTTTTCAGTAGAATTACAGAGGCTGGAAAGGGACTGTAAGTCACCCTAAAACCTAGTGCTATAATTTTTCAGTCCTGGTTATCCTGGCATTCCTATATCTGATTCCTTTCCACAGTCCACAAGGTGTACTCATATACAGGCTCTTGAAATGTGAGAAACTCCCGGAATGAGAATAATGGACTTGAACTAGGAGAGATGCTAAAGATACACAAGGACTGTCTGGAAAAATCTCCAACCATAAATGCCTCTATTTTTCATCTTCCATGGCCGGATACTTTCTGGACAGTCATTGTATACCCTAACAAGTTTCTGACAAACTCCTGAATAACTGGTTATTTTTTGAGCAAACAACTTCTTGACTTGTTTAACTGCTTAAAGGCTGTCAAACTTTTCACCACTCAGAACCATGTGGCCGTGTAAACACACCCATGAAGAGAGGCAATGGGAGCTTCTGCTGCTCTTCCCAGCAAGGTCAAGACCAAAGAAGGTAGCCGACCCACCGCGAGTACCTCCCAAGCGTTGCTCAGCTAGCTGAGTCACCATGCCCACCCCACCATCGCCTCTTCCTTGAAAAAGCCTGCACTCCAAAGGAGGCGCCCAAGGGTCTTCCTTTGGGACTAGGCTTGGGGACTCTGCCCTGCTATAGGAATCATACAATTGCACGACTGAGAAAAAATTAGAAGAGCTTTGTTTTTGCTATTAGTTTATTTTTTAAAAGACCAAAAAAAAAAAAAAAGTGGCTCCTACAACATTTAATGGTAGTTCTCTTATCTCCTTCCACATACCCACCTGAGGAGAGTCTTCTCAGCTACTCAGGGTGTTTGTCCAGTTTAGCCACACTGTACCTGCCTAAAACACGGGGTAGGAGGAGAGAGCTCGGCTCAATTTATCCTGCGGCCCACACCGCTAAGAGACAACTCTGAAAATAATGTATGTGTACAAGATTCTGGCTGCTCATCAGGGTTTCATTTTACCTGTATTTTCTGCAACTATAGCTTAGTTATAAAAATAGAAACTCTACTTGTCTGGTCAACGTCTTAATGATTCATATAAAGACTGTTTGTCACTCTTTTCCGAACAGGTCTCCCATGTTAAAATGAAACAGTTCCTAAATTAGCAGCCCGTCAAGATCAAATGAAAGCTAGGACACAAAGCTGAAAGAATACTGCCATGATGGCTACTGTTTTTTTCTAGGAACTCAAAGAATTTAATCTATCATCACTTTTAAGGTTGAAGTCAATAAAAATATCTTCTTTAACATACAGCTGCAATGTTCTCAAACACAAAAGACTCATATTAGTATACAAACTTTACTTTTCTTTGTCTATTTAAGGACTTGAAGATTGGAAATTTTCTTCTGGCTTAACATGATATCAAAATTGTTGGTAAGTATACATGGCTATGTCTATTTTGTTAATCCTGCGGATTATGACTAGAGTTTTCCGAAACACAGGCCTGAAGGATCTCAAGAGGCAGCACTAAGAGCTATGATGACATTTTCTCCAGGCAGAGCAATAATTCTATCAAAGTGTGGTGGAAACCTAATTGAAGCATAGATAAAAATGTGTGATACAGACACAGAATCTCTTATCATATTAAGCTACCATATAGTGCATTAATTAAATGATGTCTCATATAAAATATTGTATAAGAGCAAGTAAAAATCTAAATTCAGTATTTTATAAGTACAGTTACATGTGACATAAATAAATACAGGCTCTGTGGTCAGTGACACTATACTGTGATTTCTCTCAAGCTGTTACTTTAGTCCAAATAAGCTTGACAACACAATCTTGAGAGGGGAAATTCCTTATGCTTAAAATTTCTTGTTGCTTCTCAAGGGTTGCTAAGTCAATTCAGAGCTACTCTCACTGAAGCAATAAAACCCTGAAAATAACCTGCATTGTTGTGGCCGGAAGGTCTCAGTGGAGGCTCTCAGAGGAGCCTGGAGACAGGCTGTCAATCTCTGTGATTCACTGATGGTTCACAGCTTTCACACGCACCCCAGCCCTGAGCCCTTCCAGGCCAGTCAGGCTCGCTGGAGGTGATTTTTATATAAACCAAGATCCCAGATAGCAAAGCTGTTCCTCCTAAGATGCCCCTGTCTCCAGGGGAAACTTTGTGGGCCCGGAGTTGGGGATCTCAAGGCCTCTGTCTCCGTCTGCCCTCCCTGGGGTCTTGGCTGTCCAGGGGAGCCTGCGGACGGCTTTTTCCTGCTGAACCATGATGGCCACAGAGCAGGCATTGTCCTCTCCCCTTCTGTATAATGACTGCCAAAAGCTGTTCTCCTTCCTTGCTTTGTAAAAACAGAAAATTTGTGCAAGAAAAAATAACACTAATGGTAATAATGATGAGAACTAACAGCAGTGGAGCTCTAAGATGTACTCTAAGATCTCAACCCATATTAACGTTATCACTCCATATAAATCCCTATGAGGTAGATATGAATGTTACCCCACTTTACAGATGAAGAAATTGAGGTGTAGAGAAGTGGAACTGGGAATCCAACCGTAGAAGAGTTAGGCAGAAGATAAAAGTCAGTAAAGTGAGCCAAGTTCCCAAGGCAATAGGGAATGGCAGGTAGTGGACTAGAGGGTAATGTTTGGATTGAAAGACCGGATATTATCTGGCCTCCTCGTGATCTGCTGTCAAAAAAGAAACTTTACAATACTATAGTGGAATGTAAATGACTGGTTATAAAATGGTAGGCATAAACTAAACAACAGCAACAACAACATTTCTAGAGAGCTGGCTAAAAGAAAAACCCAAGACTTTAAAGCAAAAGTACAAGTGATTTTACAAAATGACAATGCCTGTTTTTCTAAAGCATCCTTATCCCCATGAGGATTGCTGCTTTAAAATGCGTTTTTACTGAATATTTTATCAAGTTATTCATAGACACTCTTTATCCAACTACTGCTAAGAAGAATTAAAGTGCTCTCAGCTAGAGGTGAACTTTTTGGTCTGCCTGTTTGTAAATCTTTCAGATTTGGGATTGAGTAATACCACGGAGTTCAGGGTCTTTCTCTGGAGCAGCTAAGCTCTCACTGTGGAGGCCCTGCCTGTACAATCTCTGAACTGCTTGCTCATCAGAAATACCCCCCAAAAGGGGATGTGTCTGGTCCGTGTCATTAAATCACCAACTTCCCATGTCAGGTTAGGAACCCTGAGTGATAATCCCTGCGGATTTAGAGCTACATGAAATCTGGCCCATTAGGAGAAGGTGTCACAGAGAGCATTTTTTCCCACCTTCAGCTTAGGAAATCACACATATACATCACCTGCCCCTTAGCAAAGCTGCTGCACAGTGTGATGCTGAAGATGGGGGAATCTGTGAAGATAGAAGGACTCTGTGATCTTGTGGCCAGCTTCTTACTTCACGTTCAAATCCAAAGCAGCACAAGCATTTGAAAGGCACACATGCTACAGTCTTCCCCATCAGTGTCTTCAAGCCCCAGTCTAATGTCCTGTTCTCCCGGATGCCACCTCCCGCATTCCTGATCCTCACATCAGGCTGGTGGGCTGCCCTGCTCATGAGCTCCAATCTATTTTTCCCCTGAATGGGAGCACTTACCACCCTGTGGAGTCATTAAGCTTCAGTTGTAGGTCTCCCCCATTGGACACTGGCCTGTCATGATCCCTGCAGAGCCAGGACCTTCACACAGTGGAGGACTCACCAGGGAGTGAGTCATTGCTTTTTGAGGGGTGGACTTTCGCATGATGTAGGGATGTTAGCAATCCATTCATCTTGCATCAGTTATTAAGAGTTTAAGCAGAACATTGCAATCGCAGAGCTCAAATTTAAAATGTGCAAAACTTGTACTAAAATACTATACCAATGATAAATAAATGGTGTCCAAGAAGTCAAATGAGATTGTATTAAGAAAACATGATTAATTAACATGCTAAAGTTCTGCAGGCAGTTCATTATTTTGTTGTGTAAGATTAAGTTGTCCATAGTAATATACAGTTAATGTAGAACGTTTACAAATCATTTTATCCTAATTAATTTTAAAACTCTCCTGGGAAATCATGTTTGCACTCTTTATTCCTCTGACAAGTTTTTTCTTTATAAATATTGCAAAGAAGGTGTCAGCATCACTGTGTCCAAAAATGTCACAATGTCTAATCCTGAAAAGTCTGTATTAACAACATTTTATTATATGAAAAGAGACAGTGGACTGAAATATAGTTTTAATGGATTAAAAAAACAAATAAGAAATGAAAAAATAAAGTTAACAGATGTGGCCACAAAACTTTTACTTCCATGTCTTCTTTAACCACTTTCAGATTCTGCTAAATTTTAGCCTAGATTTATAGAGTTTAAAAGACAAATTGTACACATACATTCACTAATTTAAAGAAATGCAGTAAATTAACAGGCATCCTCATCATATTGGCCTTTGATTCAATGCTTTGTATGTCTTACTTCTGGGGGGTGAACATTATCAGAATATAGAGAGGTTTTGAGGTGTTTTGTTTGGTTGGTTGGTTTTTTTGAAAATCAAAGTGTGCATTAGTTCTCACTCCCATTTAACACAATCAACAAGAACAACAAATCCACTGAGGAAATACCAACAGTCACCATGCATGTTCATTATTTTTGTGCATCTAGTTTTAAGGTCCTTTGGAGGGCTGAGGCATGATTAAACTTCACATAAGTTGACTAAATTAATAAACCAGCTGTTGTCTTTAAAGCATGTCAGAGTTTTCAGTAGAGTAGAAGAGTTGCTTTCTGTTACAGCTAATAAATTTTCAAGTTAACGTATCTTCGGGTTTCAGTTAAAATTAAATCTCAAATTCACAATCGTTGGACTGGACGCACTGTGTGTGTATCACCTTTGGAACCATCACCTGGATGAGTCCAAGCCAGCTGCTTCTTTACTTCTAGCTCCTCTTCACACCATTAATATCCTGGTAGGTGTGTGGGGAGCACAGGCAACCTCAGTAAGATTTGTGCATTCAGCAGATAATGTCAAAGACCAAGACAGCACCTAAATCACTGAAATGAGAACTTTGTTTTCAGAGCAAGGATTTCCCAGGCATCTCCCAGTGTTTGGGATCTCCCTGTCTGATGCTCAAATCCAAGCCCCAACTTAAAACACGACCTTGGGTTTATGTGGGCAGTCTGCTCAGAAGTGCCACTTCACTTGGGTATTAACACCCATGACCTCCACCTCAAAACCACTTTTGGCACAAACTGGCTGGAAAATAGCTGAAAAATATTTAAATCCAGTGCTTACGTGGCTTAGAGGATTACTGGTGGGATAAAGAGTTTGCTCAGCTCTAGGTGTCCGATTCAGTGACAAATTTGGTTGATAGTGAGTGGAAATCTTCATTGGTGGAGAGTGTGAAAGTCATTATTACTTCCTTACACATCTTCTCTGGCCTGATTGTTCCCTGTGGTGTCTGGTTCCTTCCCTAGGTCCCTTTACAAGAAGCCTCACAACTATAACATGATAGAAATATCTCTGAAGAACACTTGAACATTGGTCACAAATTCCAAGTGGATTTTGTTCTGCTTTCTTTTAAGTCTCTGTAGTTTTCATACATTTCTAAACTCTCTGGCCCAGCCAGATTAAAATTCTTGAAACCCCAAGATTCCTACCAAAGGAATGGTTTCTCCATTTATATTGTGGCCTAGACACATAAAGGCCACCAAAGGCCACTCACTATTAAAGACTTACGTTTAGCAGTTAAGAGCTTGGACTCTGTAGTCCGACACCTTGGGGTGAAACCCCAACTTTGCTACCTCCTCACTGTGTGTACTTGGACAAGCTGCTTAATCCACTTGCTGAAGGGGCACAGCACACACACCTCTGACAGGACACATCCAGGGAACCGCAAAGTTTATTGAGAAAAGGTGTTATGTAGAGAAACAACAGCCATTCTCCAACCCCCTTCATTACGTCATAGGTGATGGTCAGGGATGAACAGGGGTCAAGTTTGTAGTTCACATTTTGCCTTTCTGCCTTATCACTCCCCTGTGCCCCCATGCTTCAAAAATCCCACCTTCAAATCTGTAAGATAAAAGTCCCAATTCCTTAAAACCTGATTTGCCATTTATAATCTAGTATGAATACAGGTTTCATCTCACCAGGATATACTGTGTTTGCTTTGTAAATGAAAAGCTTATTAACCAAAAAGCCATGTAACCGGTAAGTTCAAAGAGGGGTTATATTAACCAGGGTCCTGACCAGATAATGTATTTAAATTAAGATAATTCAAGGAAAGATCATTTGTAGAGACCAATCACAAAGTCATAAGTGGATGAATGGGAACCACAGGGGTAATGCAGGAACCTGGGGCTAACAGCAGCAGAGCTGCCACCAACCCTAGGCCCACCGGGACAAAGGAAGGAAGAGGAAAGATGGTACCAGATGCTAGACATAGAGTTATGGAGCACTGGCTTTCCCAAGAGAAGAAATTACCCATGTCAAGGGAATGGCCAGTCTGAGACAACCTAACTGAGGCAGGCCAGGGACTAACAACCATGACACCTCACTTCCTCCCTTCCCTCCAGTCTCCTGCTGGGGGTCCCCACTGGTGGAGCCCAAAGGAAGACAGAGTTTTCTAGGGTCCATCAGTGCAATCCATGCAAGTGGGCTTTGGACAGAAAGCAGACTGGAGAAGGGTAGAGAGGAGATGCAGAAGAGCAAATGGAATACATCCAACTGAGGGGCTGGGAGATGTTTGGGGGCAGGACCATTCACTTCCACCCCTCCCATTCCTCTCATCTCTGTTCTTCTCATCTCCCCCAACAGGTTCAGGACTCAGCAACTTGGCCCAGTGTTTCTGAAGTTCTTGTGCTCACAAAAGAGAAAAGCTCTATATATTCTCTTCCCACCACTATATGCCTTCCTCAGTGTTTAAAAAAGAATCTGGGTTTGACCATCAAGCAGGCAATGTAACTGGGAAATGCAATACCCCTTTGGCACACTCACATAGCTGAAAGCCAGCATCTCTCCTGGAAGGCATTTCTTGAACAGTCATATATCTCCAGACTTTGGGTGGAAGCAAGGAAACAAGCAGAACATAAATTTAGCAGAGAAAATGAACCCAAGAATCCGATTCAAATCTCAGGATAAGGGTGCTTTGTATGGAATTGGAGGCCATGACTCACATTTAAGGCAGGATATGGAAGTGGAGAAAGAGACCCAACTTGAACACAAACACCATGTAAATCCTCCTTTACTGTCAGCTCACATAGGAAGGTCAATCCTAAATGCATTTTGCAAACAGCACAAGGCAAAGAAACTGCATTGACAGCAAAAACAGAGTTGGCAGTGTACTTCTGGCAGTGGTCAACGCTATCTATGTGGAGATGCGATGGCAGAACTACAAATGCACTGAGGCAGATGGAAGCAGCCTGTCCTTGCACTGAGTGAAGGAACTCTGAGACACAGTTAATACACATGGCCCTTAGCTGAGCATTGAGAGAGGTGAGGCTTGGACCTGGGAAACTGTTCTAAATTTGTTCTATGACTTCAAGACTGGCTATGAGACACAATGAAAACTCATTTGCAATTCTGGAGAACTGTTCTTTTAGGATGTATTTTTGCATTTCAACTTGTCTAGCTCTGGGTGGAAAATACAAAATTATGTTAATATGACATAAATTTACAAGACATTGGACAGATTCATTAGGAATTTGTGACCAATATTCAGATTCTCCTCTGAGATACTTTCAATATCTTCATTGCTATAGACACAGGGCTTCAAAAGACACACATGAAGACCCAGAGATCCACATCCCAGAGAGTCTTTTGCAGGGCTGGGAAGATTCAAACTCCAGTGCTCTTTTCAATAAGTGCAATCTTGGTTTAACTATTCTCTTTTTCCTGTGAAACAGAGTGGAACACTAAGTAGGAAAGAATCATGCAGCTTATGCTATTGTTGAGGGGTGACAGCATCCTCCAGGTCCTAAAGCAGTTTCTTTTCACTTGGCTCCTCTCCTTCTCCTAGACAGGTGATCATGTCTGCGAGGTTGACTGGTGCTTGCCATTCCCAGTGGAGCCATTTGCAGTTTTAAGCAACTTTATCAGAAGATGGTGAAATCTGCAGGTCCCACCTGGAATCTCTCCTGGTAACTCACTGTGGTCTCTAATTTTGGTAGTGATCCTCAGGAAAGAAAAATATGGCCAGATTCCAAAGGCGCAGAGTGTCCTAGGTTACTTTAGGGGATTCTCCATTTCCTTTTTTAAAGGTTCAATACAACCTTTCCTAGGAACATCTGCATCCCAATATGGTTAACAATAGCCACCCACAATATTCATTTGAGATATTTTGAGATGACAGCACCAAGAGTCTTACAAGAACATCACAGTTCTGAGTTAATCAGTGGCTCCTCGTACTAGTCTTACTGGTATACAAGCTGAAGGTGACTGAGTTAGAGTCATAGGTACTGTTGACTTTAATGTTGTTGTTTGTTAGGAACTGGGCTGTGCAATTCAAGAATAAACAAACTGAGATTATAGGCATATGTCACTTAATTGCACTTCACAGGTATTACATTTCTTTTTATAAATTAAAACCATGACCCTCCACCAGCAAAAAGACTACAGCTCACTTAATTGCAGTGGTCTGGTACCAAGCCCACAACATTTCTGAGGGGCTCGTTCTACCATCTGTACTATCCAGGCTGACCAGACATCCCATCTTAAATGGAACAGAAAATGGCACTGTCCCATTGCAAATGGTACGTATGGTCAGCCTACCAACACCTCGAACTTAGCCCAGTGAGATTAGGCTGACTATATGTATCATTTGCAATGGGACAGTGCCATTTCCTGTCCCGTCTGTAATTGGACGTCCGGTCAGCCTACTACTGCCTCTAAAAGGTTGCCACTCTTCCTTAAAGGCCTGCATGTTCAATTTTCTGGCCAAACAAGGATATGCAAGACAAGATGGCAAAAATTACCTGGAAAACGAGTCCAAGCTCACTCTTGAAGAACAGTGTGAGAAAATAAAATTTGGAAAATTGAGAGGCATAGTAACAGTGGAGCAAATAATCTTTTGAGCTTTATTATGATAGTTCTTGTGCAAGAGCTTTCCAATATATCAGTCAAAACTATTCTCTTGCTTTCTCCCTCTTTCCTTCCCTTTCTCTTCCCACTCATTCATATACTATCTTTCCAGAAGAGAAAGGAAGACCTTCAATATTTAATGATCTAAAATAGGCCCTCAAGTCTTTACAAGATATGCCTAAATTTTAGTTTGGGCATAAGTAAGTGGTCAACTCGTGCTGTAGTTAAAAGTTGGGTAATGGGCAAAATTTTGTTTCAATAGAAAAAAGAATCCACTCTGAGGAGACTCTAAGATCAATGGATTAAGGCACAAACACTCAAGATTTTTTCCTCAATTTTTAAATCTGTATTTCCCTGTAGGAGCCGTGAATTTCATGCCTTCCTTGCTTGAGCCTGACCCCACCAAACACCCTGATGTAGACGAAGCTATGAGAGATGAGTGGCTAAAAGAAGGAAGTAACAGGAAACAACTGAGTTCACCAATGTACAAAACAGGTGACTAACTCTCACCTTTCTGTCCTTGATTAACCATGACATGTGCACTCACTTATTTGAGTTTCTCGGTTCCACAGGGATAGGTTTTAGCCAAACAGAGAATGTCTGCCCTAATAAAAGTCCACTCTAGGTTCATTGAGAGCAGGCCTGTTTTTAATACCAAAAATAGAAGAGCCATAGAGGTATCCACATGGACGAATTTCCTGTTCTTGATTGCACCGTGTGGTTTGGGTTCTACTTTAAGCCTAGATTAAGAGATTTAATTATTTTTGTTTTTAGAAAAAGAGAAGAAAAGAACCAAATCCCACTTCTTTTGCTAACTAGATTTAAGATCATAGCATATTTAAGGCATTTACAAACCAATCCTGTATCCCATACACTTTAGCCAAAGGTCAGGTACCTTAATCTAGCAATCCACTCCACTGTCCAAAAAAGTTTTGTCCCTGAAATTTTTTTACATTGTAAAAAATAATTTGTTTTTATCTAATGTTTTAGATTAAAGAAATGAGGAGAAAGACAAAAATGTTTGGTTCTCTCTCTTTCTCATATTTTTAATCTACCAAAATCCCTTCCAATGAGTTATCAACAATAACATTGATATGCCGCCCCATCTTCTACTTATTTTTTAATGGCATTCCCTTCAAGAAAAGCCCTGAGGTGACTTGATTGAAATGGGTAGGATGCTGGAGGGTCAAGAAGATCTTGCTAATTTTGTTTCAGAAACTTTCAACTACAATAGGCTGAAACTTGGACAACTAAAATATAATTAGTCACCAATTTGCAAACACTAGGGGAAGAGTTATTCTTGTCCTGGTCTCTCCTCCACACCCTTGATTTTGGGAAAACTTGGAACCATTAGAGAAATTTGGGGATCAAGCAAAAATATTTCCTGTGAGGACCCAGGAGGGCACAGGCTGGAAACCAGTCCCCTAAGGAGGGTCTGCTGGCACAACCTGAAGTGGCTCACTTGCTTCTTTTGTACATTGGCAAACTCAGTTGTTTCCCTTTATTGTCTTCTTTCAAACATCAGGGCTTTTGGTGGGGTCAGGCTCCAGGAAGTAAGAAATGTAATTGAAGTCTAGTGTTTTGTCGAAATGAATCTGCATTCTATAGCTAATACTACTGTATTTGTCTTAATATTTATATATTTTAAACTCATTACTGTGAACAGACTCAATGCTCCAGGAAGACTCACCCCATCCCCTGCTGGGGCTGATAGATGGGTACCCAGTTATAGAAGCCAGACTCCAATGTGTGCCCTGCAGGACAGACTGGTATTTCTCCTATTTGAAATATGCTTATTCCCTCCCCAAATCTGCTTAAAAGTATCAGGCCCCTTTCTTAAACTCTCGGGAACTGTTTGACCCTTCCTTAAAAACATCATACAACTGGAGAAGTCAAATAATTGATATGTTAGTGTAAACAAATTCATCAGATTGTTTTCCTGTCACTATCTTGTTAGCATCTGCTGCCGTTAGGATATTCAATGAAAAACTTGTGATTTCAGGAAAATGAAAAGTATATCATTTGTGTGGTTAAAGAGAACCAAAGATAAGAAAGCTGGGGAATAAGCCCAGGTGCAAAAAGGGTGATAGAAAAGTGACTCCCCAAAAGCACGGCCCTTTAGAAATCTCATTGGAGCCAACCTTGTACAAAGTGCAAAGAAACTTTCTATCTCCTTATCCTCCTCCTGGATCACATGCTCCACATTTCCACAGCCCAGCTAGAACATACAGTAGCAAATAAGAGTTTTGAGTTTACTAATGGATAGCATTAAATGTATTTGATTGAGTTTATCTAAAATCTGAAATGCCATTTATAGCACCATGTGGAGAAATTAGTAAAGGCTCCAGACAACTAATTTATATGTGAACTTTTGTAATGTAATTTATTCATTAGGTAGATTTTATTATGAAAGCCTACAAGCATAAACAGCAAACAAATGTCTGCACTGGAGCTGGCTGTCTTTCAAGCTCCAGCACTTTTCCTCTATGAAAAGTAACCAGAGAATGAAGGAGTTCACAAGAGAGGGACAGGCGTGTCAAGAGAGAAGTAGAAGTCATCAACTTAGTGAACTGAAATGAGTCACAGTGCACCCCGGCCTTGGCCTATATCAGGCCCAACAGTTCTTTCACCCATCCCAGAATGACAGAAAGGCTATCTTATTTCTAAAGCTCATCAGTGAGAATTGCAACATCTTCTTCAACAACACTTGCAACTACCAAGATAGGCATTTTCAAACCTGTCAATTTTAGCCAGAAGAAATTATTGCTACCATCTATTGAGTGCTTACCATGCTCCAGGCACACTGCCATGGTGTTATCCATGTACATAAATTGCTATATACATTCATCCATTTAGATAACCTCATAATCCTCTGAAAATCTGAGCAAGCAATTAAGAGTAAGAAATTAGATAAAATAGTCACACAATTAGCAAACTGAGTTAGAATTCCAGTCTCAGACAGTCTTATTCCAGACTTTGTGTTCATACCCACTAATCTCTGCTGCCCAGAATCCCGAGAGAAATCAAGTTGCTGGCTCCTGGAGTGTCCCTGCCTCTCTACATGTCCCATGACCATCAACCACATAAACACCACAGCCAATCCCAAGTCTCGTGATGCTGTCTGAGTTATGGCTATACCTACTGCCTCATATTGCTAGCACACAGGAGCTGGGGGGCCACTCCGGGAGCGGGAGCTGACTAGAGTCTGCACAGGGCAACATACCAAGATCAAAACAGCCAAAGAGGACAACTGGGCATGTCACTCCCTCTTTTACCTCTCCATACATTCAGCCATACTCCAAAAATAAGGCTTTTGCAAAATATACATTACATTCCCAGTGAACTGAAACAAAATCAAAAGATATGACTTGCCATGGTAACCAGCTAATTTAAAGCAGGTTATACCTAACTTAAGCCCTCCCTCTTCATTAGGGGTCCTAACTAAAACCTCTCTGCTCAGTGAAGATGAAGCAGTGGTGTGCACTTTTTTACGACCTCTCAATACAGGTCCTTCACATTTAAGAATTTCCTTCAAGTACATTTAAAAGTTGCATTATATAGAAAAAAATGAAAGAGCAAACCCACTGAGGGTGACTTCCGCACATTAAGGGAACATCATGGTGACTGTTGTGTGTAAATGATGGACCCCCCAGTGCAAGCACAGTAACCCACATAAGAGTCAGCAGAGTCCGAGGCCATCCACACCCCCCGCAGTTAGCACTGTACCTCTGGCTGAAACACACCTTAGAAGGGCCTGCTTGTCATTTCACACCAACCTCAATAATCATATTTCTAAAGGAAATTTCTCTTATTCTAGGAATTCCCTTTTATCATTCTCAGTATGTAAGGAAAATCTGATGCCACTTTTTTCTAAGATAATTTTACACCATACTGACTAACTTTGGTGCATGGTCATTTAGGAGGAAGCGCTATGGGAACAGTTCATTGGGGTTCAGGAATCCACTTTCATACGCCCAGGTAATGATGATGTCCTTGGCATTCCAGACACCAGCCTGAGCATCTCAATACCACTGTTTTGAACTTCATGCCAAACCATGGACTCTGGCCTTTCAGAAATCATCAGTGTCCTGGTGAAGAACAAGCTTTCTTCTATCATGGCTTTGAATAGCTTGCCGCTGCAGAAATTAGTCATGTATCAAAAGAAACACACAAGCTCAAAGGTAAAGAATCACCTTAGAACTGCGTTTTGACTATCAGAAGCAGAGCTGCCCATCTCATCAAAAAAATCTTCAGAGATTATTTTTCCCTTTTTTATATTTCATTGACTTAAATGGAAATACACACACACACACACACACACACACACACACATATACATATACATATA
Organism: Lyroderma lyra; assembly: GCA_004026885.1. NCBI lineage: Eukaryota > Metazoa > Chordata > Mammalia > Chiroptera > Megadermatidae > Lyroderma > Lyroderma lyra. The sequence continues at coordinate 8,592 of PVJL010009779.1, read as the reverse complement.
TATACTTAAATGCTATTTAATTATATTTAAACTGGGTCTAGTTCCCATTTATATTCATAGTTAGCTTTATAAATGTGAAATTGAGGTTATGCCATTCCCAGTACAAGAGGTTTTCACATGGTTGTTTCACCAGTATTGAAAGGTTGAAAACGGGCAATGCATTTTACAGTAGAATTTGTGGTATTTAGAATCAGATGATATGGTTAGGGCTTCAGCATCACTGTAAGTGTGACATTTCTTAAAAAGCTACTTTCTCTTTTGAGCCTCAATTTCCCCATCTCTAAAAATGAGAATAAGTGTAACATGTATAGTCAATTCTTGTTATTCATAGTACTAATGTTCTATAAAATCACTATGAACACTGAATTGGCAAATACTAAATTATTGTTCCTAATGGAAATACAGGGTTGGATTCCAACAAATGTCTGGTCACAACATTTTTGTCAGCGCATCAGTACATTCCTTGGTGTATGTGTGTTTCTGCTTAAAGACACCTTATTTAATATACATTGTTGATTCATGAACATTGAACTCCAGTCAACAGTGATATAACTCATGTGAGAATAAACCTTATCTAACATACATATTTTCTTCATAAGGCACATCACAGCCTTCTTGCATTTAGGAGCATTAGAGGACACTCAGCACTATACTTGGGAGCCGTTTTAAAAAGCAAGATCACCAACCATATGTACAAAAATGAAAAAAAAATGTGATACTAAATAGACCTCAAAAAGGACACTTATTGACAGCATGAGAGCTAAATAAGAAGGCAGAACCACTTTGTTTTGAGGCAGGATAAATAGCCTAGGGTATCAACCCTTCCAGCCTCCAGGATACAGAAGAAAGCACCTCCCTTTAAGGAAGTAAAACCAGGAACTGCACCTGACACTAAAACCATAGAAAGTTATGATTTAGGTGACAACACAAGGCATCAGTTCAAGAGATTCTGAACCCCATTTCCCATTTGAGATACTAAATTCTGAATTGCTGTGATTCTTTTATTCCTGCTTCATGCTTGGACAGCCTGGGGTACCTAAGAGACAGTATTGTCACCTAGTTTGCCAACATGGCACAGACACCTGTGTGAACCGGAAGTGAAGGCCACATCTCTGCCCCTGGCAGGGACCAGAGAAAAGTATATTCATGATAGAGACCCCAAGTTCCCTGAGTGCCTCACTCACTTCATGGACTTCCCAACACATCCCCTCTCATTGTTTCAACAATATTCCAGATCCTTTCACCAGCTGTAAACCAGCCAAAAACCAAGGTATATGGTTTATTTTCTACCGACTTTTAGGTTAAAATAACTTTCTCTTCCTGGCTCCCTCGTTGCTTAGCAAATCTCCTTACTGGTTTTCCATCGTTTCTTTTAAAACCATCATAACTGAAGCTTCTCTACAGCTTGATCATTAAAATCAGGCAGGCAGCAATTTGGCAGGCAAAGAAAGGGTTTCAGTCCTAACATCTAAGGCACATGTGCAACAGGGAACTTCTCAACTTGGAAAAGAATAGGGATTAAAATTTGGCCCCGAGCTGACTTGATCCCTAGAGAATTTTTTTATTCTTTTATGCAGAACTGCTTTTCAACTACAGCGTTTACTCTCCTTCCACCCCACCCGGCTCCTCCACTGAAATTCTCCAGGTTTCATTCCTTTGACTCCTGGGACAATTTCTTTCTTCAAAATTCCTTCTTTAAAACTTGAAAACTGAAAAATGGATACTGTTCTTGATGCTAAATGTCTCAGATAGAATCTTTGTTTCAATTGTTTTTGTGTCCATGTTAAGAAACATTACTCAAAACAATACATTTTGAGTTTTGTTTATGTATAGGATTCAAGTTAACTATAGTTTATTTATTCTTTCCTTCCCCTTCTTTTCGCCTTTCCTAATCAGTATCCTGAAAAGTAAAGAAAACAAAATCATCACCTACTAGACTATACGATCATCATTTGACCTAAATCCAGAACCCCAGAACAATATGAGATATATGTTCTTAAGCCTGTTGTAAACAAACACCTAAACCTATTCCATGAAACCTTTTTAATGATTCTCTTGTCATTAAATCTCGGAGAAGAGGAGGAGAAAGAAAGAAGTAGGAAAAGGTCAAGGAGGAGGAATGGAAAGAGGAGGAGGAGGGGAGGAATAGGAGGAAGGGGAGGAGGAGGATGAAGGGGAAAGGCAAGATGACAGATTAAAACCTACGAAAATCTGTAGGATGCATGATAGGTGATTGACCTGGGAAAAATCTAAACCAGATGGGAAATTCATGATTCAATCTAATTTACACTCCAGAACACCCAAAAAACTCAAGAAGTGGGGGTGAAGAACAAAAACTGGAGGATTGGCTGAATGACCATTTATAAAGTGATTTGCTCTTATCGTCTCTCTCATGTCAATAGCAGACTGAAATTTTATTATCTAGAGAAGGTAAGACAAAAATGTCTTGACAGAGAGACATCAGACACAATTAAGAGCAGATAATACTAAATAAAAACAGGAAGATTAAACAAAATCTTACACACTGAATGCTGAAACTCCCCACTCTCTCTACTTGCCTCCCAGGATGCTGGCAACCAGGTATAGAGGTTCTAGACTGGAGACTGGAATAGTCTTCCCTGGAGAATCTAACCATCTCAAGAGAAAGGTACAAACATCAGGATCCCCAAGGAAACGATACAGCCATCCTGCAGTGAGTCTGTCAGTGAGACTCACTCTTAGCACAAAGTTTCCAATTGGCCTTTCAGGGACCTGTTCTCAAATATGACTAGGCGGACACACATCAACCAAAACAAACAGGATAAAAGGGCCCAAAACAAACAGGACAAAAGCAACTAGGAGGAAATGAAGTCTATGTAGAGAAAATAAAAACACTATTGTAATTATTGTCAAAAAGACAAAAAAGATATAACTATGAAACCAGAACAGGAGACTATATTTGAAAAGAAACATTCAAAGAATAAAAAAGAACTCTTGGAAGTAAACAACATAAGAGTATAAATGGCAAACTCAGTGACAGTCTTCTTGGAAATTTTGAGAAAAATCTCACAGAAAGTATGTAGAAAATATTAAAAGATGAAAAATAGCAAGGGAAAGAGAAAACAATTTGAAGACTATTCCAGGACATATATCCAAATGACAGGAATGTCAGAAGGAGAAAACAGAAGGGAGGGAATCAGTGAAAAAGCCACTCAAGAAAGTTGCCCAAAATTGAAAGGCATGAGTTTACAAATTCCAAGAGTCCACCAAGCACCCCTCAGAATGGATGAAAATAGACCCACCCAAACACATCATCGTGAAATTTCTAAGACCTGTGATCAAAGGAAATACCCTAATGCTTTCCAGCATTTAGTATACGTTTTCTACAAAAGATGAAGAACCAGAATGATATCAGAATTCTCTGAAGCATCACTGGAAGTTGAAGAGATTATGACAATGTTGTCAAAATTCTAAAAAAAAAAAAAAATAATAATTTTCAACCTAAAATTCTATACCCAGTCAAGTATCAATCAGGCCAAAGGGTAAATAAATGTATTTTTAGCCACACAAAGCGTTAGAATATTCACCTGCCACATACCCTTTTGCATGAAATCTCATAAACAAGAGAAATGATAATAAAGTGTGGTATATTTATATAGAGGAATATTACACGAGTGGAGGCGAATGAATTTCAGTGACAAGCAACAGTGTACATATCATATGAACATAATGTTGAGTAGAAAAAAGTTACAGAAAGACATATTTAGCAAGATTTATTTATATGAAGTTCTAAAACATGCAAAATTAAGTGTAACGTTTAGAAATTATACATTATATAAACTATCTATAAAGAAAAGTGAAGACTGAACAACACAGTTTACAATCATGTTCATCCATGAAAGGGAAGGGAAGGCAATGAGATTAGAAAGTAGCACACAGGAGACTTCAAAGGGAAGAGTAATATTCTTTCATTTAAACTGGCAGACAAGTGCTCCTGTTGAAGCTAAGATAAACACATAGGGAGCTTTGCAGAACTCTTACAGTGCAACCTGCCACTGCTCAACTCTTCTTATAGAACAAAAGTAGAAGGGCTCGGGCAGACAAAGAATTACGGGAAAGCTCAGTACATGTAGGAAGTTGTCTTTTGTTAAAATAAACATGTAAGCCTAATGAAACCTGGCCCCACATGGTTCAGTCTTAGAGCTGTAACACATTCAAGAAACACAGTTCAATAGCCAAAAGTAATTTAAAAGGAATTCCATTTTTTTTTTTTGCTGGATTTCTAGAAAACCATAATGAGGATCCCAATTCATAGTCCTCAATAACACTTACTAAATCTCCATGCCTCTCCTGCCCCCTTCCTGCACCCCTGAAGCTCCTCCCACACCAATTACTGGACTAACAATTAGATTTCTCTTTGCCAGATGGGGGCTAGAGAGAAGTGTGCTGTAAACACTATCATCTTACCATTTTTTTGCTACCATAAATTAATACAGAGATTGTATAAAAAAACGTGACAACAAGACTTAAGGTGCTGAGAACATAAGTATGAAACTTGTCAGAGGTGGCCTTATTTAAAATATACTGGTCAATTTTTCTACCCTCCCACCTCCAATTTAACAACTTAGGAAAATTAGAGAGAGACAAGGGGTAAGCCATCAAGCCCCTGTCTTACCTAGTGGTATGAACTAACACATTCAGGGAGAATTTGTGGGAAGAAGAAAGTATAGAAGATTAACTGATATGCTTTAAATAACCATAAAAATTTAGACCCAAAACCCAGTAAGAACTGTGTTCCTTTAATGTCAAGTTATAACCAAGAAACTGTTTCCGTATTCCAAATGAGTGCTCTGCAATCCTTTCAGCTAACACGTTAGTATTCTTGTGTGCTCTGTAGTAAAAAAGGAGTGCCTGATTACAATTCACTATCCAGAATTTTATGGCTAGAACTTGAACAAAACAGAGTTTCTGCCAAAATAGCTTCCTGCCCAGGTGCTGAACCAATTAACTCTTAGCAATCAGGTAGTAAAACCAGTAATGGTGAGTTTTCTAAAGTGCTATATGTAAGGAGACAGCTTGAAAAAATAAAGATGAAAATTTGTTTTCATAACCAGCAGTGTTTAAAATCCCGAGAGACTGTTTGCACACCTTGCTGAAATGTATGTGACATTACCAATTCCCAAACGAGCTGATGGTTAAAAATCTATGTGGTCAACACTGACACTTTTTCCCCCCTAAATGTAAAGAAAACTATTATAACTATGGAATTTGACTGACTATAGAGAGTCAAGTGAATAAATTTGCTTTTGAATTTAAAAAAAAAAAAAACAAACGCTGTTTAAACGTGAAGTTGGCTATTAAAGTGTTTCATCCAGCTAGCAGCATCAAAATAAGAATGACAGCTAAGGTTTCGATTAAGAATGAAAAAATTAGAAACTGTTAGTCAACTAGTAGCATATTTCGCTGTTGGCTACACAATATAAAATATAGCATTGTGCTATTTTAATAATTTCACAAATCATGACTCGATGTACACAGAAAAAGAGAACAGTTGTAAGATACTGGTATGAACATACAATTAGAGAAGCCGAAGTTCCAGATCTCTTGAAAAAGGAAGGAGTCCAATTTGTCAGCCTCAAGAGGCATCACAGTAATAAGATTTTTCTCTGTGCACAAACTTCAGCTTGGACATCTTATAAGAGGACAAAATTAATATTACTTTGGAAAAATCAAGGTACTACATATACATCTGGCTTGGGGTTTTTTCCTTTTTTTTTTCCTTTCTTCTTTTCCTTTCTTCATTTCTCTCTCTTTCTCTTTTTCTCTCTTTCTCTCTCTCTCTCGCTCTCTCGCTCGCTCTCTCTCTCTCTCTCTCTCTCTCTCTCTCTCTCTCTCCCCCCTACCTTTCTTTTTCTTTCAGCTTTCTAAGGAAATTAGGAGGGTATTTAGGGTCCCAGACAGTAACCTGGGAATTGGAAAGTCTACTGGTTTTATGGGCTTTGCTATGAATTGCCTTTACAGCCTAGAGTAGCTATATACTATCTGTGCACTGTGGCCTCTATAATAAGGCATTAAAATTCACATACTCTTTCCCAGGGAAGTCTGAAGATAGGATTTAGTCATATAGTATGCTTGGTTCTGATTGGGCAGAAAGTACAATGGGACTATGGTTCCAATAAACAGGAAAGTGCCAAGGAAAAGATTCTAATCAGTGATTAAGCGAAAGGAGAAATATTTAAAAACTTGTAAGTCCACTTCACCTCTAATTTTGACATTTCAATAGGAATGAAAACAACAGGCAAAGTTCAGCAAGGAGAGTGATGATTGCAAACAGTTATTTTGATGGAATAATTAAAACAACAGTCATTGTAGGGCAGGCAAACAGCAAGACAGCAGAAGGACTGGAGAATAGAAAACCAAAAGAGAGAAAAGGGAAGAGGAGTTATTTATGTGTGGGCGGCCACTACTCAACTCCACTCACTAAACATTTATCGAGCACTTCCTGAGGCCTGGCTCTGTGTTAAGGGTTGGCTAGGATCCAGGCTCTGCTTTGAGGAGGCTAAAAATGTTGAGAGGAGAACAGCTTGCACGTGGACAAACTGCCTTAACGTGTGGTAAGTGATATTACAGAAATGGGAAAAAAAATGTTCAGGGAGAAAAGAGAAAAGACTAATCCATCGACAAGGGTTTGTAGAAGTCATGAAAACCCTCCATCTCTCTGAAATGGGGTGGATAATAACCCAGAAAAGGTACCAACCAGCTCTCTGAGAGATGGTGGAAGCAGCAGGAAGATCTTTGTGCATCCCCCACACCCAACTCCAAACTAAATGACTCTGAATGAGAGGCTCTCGACGCGATCACAGCCGGACCAAGAAAGGAGAGGTCTTAGTGCAACATTGAATGAGTCTCCACCACTTTCTCCAGTGCCCAAATTTTGATGACTCACCTTGAGGAAATGTGCATCAAAAAATTCTACAGTAGAACCTCATGGAAGGTGAGAAAGGAATCATCTCTATTCGTGGTCAGCAAAACCCAATCAGCTACAGTCCTGCCTCACAATAAATAGCACATCTGTATAGAGAGAAGTCTAAGCCAGCATAAAGAAAAACAAAAATTATTGTTAACTACAAGAAAGGAAAGATAAACGAGAGCAAAAACGTGCTCACGAAGCAACAGGTCTTAGTCGGACTTGGTCACACAAGAACTCATGATCCCAAGGATCCTGATGGGAACGAGGTTGTTCGCAGAATTCCAAGGGCCTGGGGTGGGAGAGGGTTCAGGTGCTAAGGAAATCATAGCCTAAATTATAAAGTCAAATCTGTGGTTTTAGTCTGCCCTTAAGATTTTGCTTTATCCTTAATTTCTAAGTTTATGACACATATTGCACTCATTTTTCCCATTTCCCTTAAACAGCAAGGAGAGATGAAGTGCTACAGGTACAGATTTGAAAACAGCGTGAATTTTAAGATTTATTACTTTTACTAACGTGTTCGAAACCTCAAACACAATTCTGTGCTTAACCTAATATTTATCTCTATATCCATGAGAGACAAGCTGTCACTCAAAGATTCTGAAAGGATGTTTTAATCTTTTGTTTTTATTTTACCAGTTAAAATTTTTAATGAAAATGTTCACATGGGATTTCAATTTGACTTAATAAGTTTTATACTTTCCACCATGTCGGCTGACAATCCCTAAGGTGTCTAAAATGAAACTAGATTGCATAACAGTTTCCAGCACGGATCCAGAGTAGATCTAGAGTCTGTTCTTTAACCTCCAGCACAGAGAAGGTGAATCTGGCCAGGGTCATCCAAAGAAGCTCCCAAACCTTCCAGAACATGAGGCTCACTTTTTAACTTAGACACAGCATCCAAGACTTTGAATCTGATACTCACCTTTAGCTCACACAGCAGCAACCTACCAACCAAACAGTCGTGTCCAGAGTGGTGAATCTCACTGCCATCCCTGAGGTTACTCTAAGATCTAACAGTCAGAAGGACAGGAGGAGCATACCCAAGAACTTGATTTAGAGGTAACTTCTCTCTGCAGTTTCCTTGCTTTGCTAAGATGCTAGATAATAAAGACTGTCACACACTTTGGAAATATTTGAGAAAGAAAATAACCTGAGAGTTCCCTGCTCCCTCAGCCTCATTCGGACACCTGTCTGCCTGAGTATTGTGTGTCCCCACTTTCTTTACTTTCCCATTGACCTTCTTGCCTGTGTTGTGTAGTCTCTGTGCAATGTATAATTTCAACATACTACAGTGAAGGGGAATGGGGGAAGTCAGGGGATGAGCGAGAGCAAAGGTGGTTAACCTACATTTTTTTTCCTTCCTCTGGGTAACCACATAGCCTTAAGTTTTTACATACAATTTTGGTTACGATGAATAGCAAAGAAGAACAAAAATCTTTCCTTCATCTTTGCTTCATTTTTGGCATATTCCAAGTACCGGTGCCTCAGCTCATAATACAAAGTCAATTTTCATAGACAAAACTTATAGGAAGTTTAGTTTTTGTGAACTGGGATGGAATTTTTTCAAGGAAATAGCTATGGCATGCCCCAGCCTTAGTTTGGGTTTCAAAGTGGACAGTCAGTAAGTCAGCAAATTTTTT
>PVJL010009778.1:0-54378 GCA_004026885.1 Lyroderma lyra | reverse complement strand
CGGACCACCACCCACGAGGACGCCCGCGCGACCCTCGCCGGCTTTCGGCAGGTGGTGCGCAAGCACAAGCTCGGCCCAGCTCGGCGCGAGGCCGCCATCCGCCGCGCCTGCGACCCTGGGGAGGGAGCGAGCCTGCCCCAGCAAGAGCTCCTGAGCGCCCCCTAAAGCAATAAAGCATCACCAACTTTCCTCAAACAAACAAACAAACAAAAAAAAACAAAAAAAGTGATGTGCACCCACGTTTTTCAGCTCAAACTTTCAGGGAAAAAAATCTTTTCATTTTTTAACTCAAATTTTTATTTGTTTATATTTAGGTACTTGCTTTTTATATTATTAAGAAATTTTAGCATTTGCTTTTTTTTTTTTTAACATAACTCCTATATGGAATATAAAACTGAAAGCAACAAAGAAACAAAAACTCATGGACAGTCAATAGTTTAGTGGCTCCCTGAGGGCAAGCGGGAGGGGGTGGGCGACAAGGGAGGGGGAGTCACCTATATGGTGACAGAAAGAGAGCTGACTCTGGGTGGGGAACTGACACAGATGATGTGCTATAGAATTGTATGTAATTTTTACTAATAAATGTCACCCCAATGAATTTAACAACAAAAAACTAATTATCATATTCCAGGATATTATTTTGCATACAGATATCATTATTAATTTCTGGAGTTACACTTCTAATTCATAAGCATTAATAAAAGAATTAAAAACACCTATACAGATGCGAATTAGTACTACCCACGTATAATGCGCATCCTTATTTTTCCTCACAAATTTGGGTAAAAAAAGTACACATTAGACACAATACAGTAATTTGTTCCTTTTTCCTGCTCGTTGTATTTCATACACAGATATATGACAACCTGCTTATCCATTCACGAGGAGATGGAGATCTGGGTTGTTTCCGGTTTGGGCTATTCTATGTATATTCGTGTACAGGTCTTCGTGTGCACATATGCTAGGAGTGGGGCTGCCTGGCTGTATGGTAACCTTCTAGTCACCCTTATAAGAAACCACCAAACTGTTTTCCACAGTGGTTGGACCACCCTGCTTCCTTACCAGAAATGCCTAAGAGTTTCACTTCCTTTATATTTGCTTGGTTTTCACAGACTTTTTTCATTCTAGCTATACTAATGGTGTCTCACTGTGGTTTTAATTCACATTTCTCTAATGATGAATTATGTTGAACATCTTTCTAATTATAATCCATATTATCTTCTTTAGTGAAGGTTTAATGTTTGTCCATTTTCTTGCTGCAACGATTTTCTTCTTATTAGTGAATTGTAGGAGTTCTTAATACATCTAGTTACCAGTCCTTCATCACATAGTCACTTTACAAATTCTTTCTCTGAGTCTCTGGCTTGACCTTTTATATCCTTAACAATATGTCTTAAATATATTCCTTAGCAATGCAATTTTTAATAAACTTTATTTTTTAGAACAGTTTTAGATTTACAGAAAAATTTAAAAGGTTCTTACATAACCCTGTATCCAGTTTCCCCTATTATTAACATCCTACATTAGGATGGTCTAGTTTTTATAATTGATAGCCATGGTTATCAATTTGCAGCCATGACAGCTGCAAATCCTCGCCATTCCTGGGTTTAGTTTTATTGACTATTTGCTCTCTTGGTAGGCCATTTTTTTTCCCATTTCCTTTTGTACATCCTGCAATTTTTTATTAAATGCAAAACACTGTATGTGAAAGAACAGCTGAGACTGAGGTAAACTGAATTTACTTCTTGAATGGGCATATATCTTCTGTTTTCAGACTATTATTGTGAGTGATTGAGTCAATCTAAAAGTTGTTGAGTTGGGTTTGTGTTTTCTTGTTGCTACGGTAACCTTCAGTGCAGCAAAGACTATGAACTCCTCCAGCAGTGGATTCCGGCCACTTTGTGTTTAGTGTGAGGTCTAACAAAAGAGTTTTTCTTTTCCTTTTTTGAACTTTAACTTATTTATTTTTCAATTACAGTTGATATACAATATTACATTAATTTCAGGTGTGCAACATAGTGATTCGACATTTATATAATTTATGAAGTGATCACCACAAAGAGTCTAGTAATCATCTGTCACCATACAAAGTTACTATATTCCATATGCTGTAGATTATATCCCTGTGACTTAATTTACAAGTGGGAGTTTGTACCTCTTAATGACAGAGGGTTTTTCATATGTATACAAAGACTTAAATATGCCCCCCACAAAATACCTTCAAAAGTAATTTTTGTTGGGAGACTTATTATTTCAATAGTGGAGTTACATACATGACTATGATATTAATGACTTTTTCTTCCTGGAAATGCACATTTCTAAGAAAACAACCCTCATCACATGGTAATCACATTTTTGTTTTGTTTTTCATTTGATTGTTTGGGATTTGGAACTAAAAATAGGACTACCCACTAGCTAAGTTGTCTACCAAAATGATTTTCAACTATTTCTAAATCCCATCTAAAACACCACATACCATTATGGATATTCAAAAACTGCACTGGAGGCTATGGAAGCAACTCTAATTTCAAGACTATTCCAAACAAGAAAAGAATCATTTGATCAAATGCCTGGTTCCCATGATATTCTTCACCTTGTCTAAATGTAGGAAAGCCTTGGATCTTAAGAACTTATCATAAACTAAAATATCAAGGTATGGAGTTAGCAAAGACATTGATATAATATGGCAAAAACTCCTGAAAAGTTGAACCAAGGAGAGCCAATATTTGTTTGCATAGTATGTAACACATCAGCAATCATACACAGTCAATAACTGCTAATCACTTTGTCAGTGGATGCTCAAGATTAACAGGACCTTTGTCACCAAACTGATGTGATATGATTTATATATGACTCTCTAGTCTTTTGTCAATTAGCATTTCTATTTAATACATGTTGAAGAATGAAGGAATTCTCTTTGTGTTAAATCAAATATGAATTCACGCTACCATAACATCTTTAAAATTTACACTAATACCATGCTATTAATTTAAAAGAACAATAAAATCTCTAGGATGTATCCACTCTCTATTGCACAAGTATTTTTTACCATAAAGCAATGTTTTTATGCAGAATTCCACAGTGACGAGGACGCTGGGCTCTGGGGTCAGTACACCTGGTTTCCATATGAGAGTTGCTGTGTGACTTTGGAGTTATTTGAGCTCTTTAAACCTCACTTTCCTCATCTGTTAAACAGGAACAGCAAAAATAACATCTCCCTCAGAGGGCTGTTATAAGGAGTGAATGAAATAATACGGTAAAGCACTCTTAACAAACAACATGAACTGTTACTACTATTACTACTGGCATATTTCGAAGTTGCTTTCTTAAGTTATATCTGAGGAGGCCACCAATGGCAGGAAGTTCATCCCCAGGTGGGAATGTAAAATTGTATTTTAGCTTTCAAAAATCTGTGAGTAGAGTGAGGTGGTTGTTCAAGCAAGAAGAGAAGCCCCCTTCAGCTGTGAAGAGGAAAATCAAACACACCCATAAATAAGCAGTATATGGTTAAATTAAGACTAATCTAATGTTCACAATTAATGATATCAAGACATAATATGAGGCTTTCAGAATACAGCTTGAGGAACCTTTGCCTTTACAATTTGCCTGCTTTCAAAAGAACACTATCACACACCCCCTTTCCCCACACAACTTTTAATATAACTTAGTGTGTGCCCCCAAACAGCAATGTTGGGGGTGACTAAAAATATATCATACTCCTTGTCAGGGAGCAGGACTAAATGGTTCAGCAGTTCACATATGTCACAATGTTTTAATAAATGATCATGAGAAGATCAGAAGATTCAATCCACCACTACACTGAAGGTAAGTATAAGGGACTGTATTAACAGAGAGAAATACACCAGCCCAAACTGCTATACCAAGAAGTGGCAGTAAAAACTCTGACTTAAAAATGACACAGCAATAAAACTCAACGTCACCAACCTAACTCTAACTCTTCACCACCTTTCTGTAATGAAGTCGATCTCAAAAGAGTAATTACTTCGCAAACCCTCTGGCTCAACTCTAATCTACAACGCATGCAATATGCATATCCTGCATATGCTTCCCACTGTACAAACTTAAGCAAGTCTGAGAGAGACAGGGTGGGTTTGTGTGATCCCAAATAGCAACTAATCCCATTTCTTCAGATGCCTTATAATGACAGTGACTAGCACAAGGACCTTGGATGCAATTAAAAACTTAATCAAATTATCGGGGGTTTTTTCTTTCATGTTTACATGACGTTACTCTTCAGCGTAACTGGATCCTATAGGAAGTCAGTCCCAAGAACTGCTGGGTGGCGTTTTTGGGAATGTAAAATATTTTCTCTTCATAAAGATTAAGTATAGCTTTATGACTTCCTGGCCATAAAAATATTGCTGTTACTTAATGCAGTACGACGTGGGTCAATCAAGAGTTTCCCAGAGGAGCGCTTCATAATCCAGCAGTGTCCCATTCGTGCTGGCACGTGGTTACTTTAAAGTGGCTCCATGTTTAGTGCATGACTGATGGCTAGCTGGGGAGCTGAGGGTGCCTGCATTTCTGCCAGCTCAGCTGTATTCAGCACTTGATGTGGCTGTTTTCTCCAGAAACATACTGTTCCTGACCCCATCTTTAATCCTTGTGTCAGTGACCTTTAAAAAAAGAAAATCATTCTGACCCGTCAACAAACATTGAAATGGAAATCCAGGATCTGTTGTAATTAGATTTCAATAGTTTTTCAGTTTTATCTTTTACATGTACATTGGGCTGTTGCTTCCAGGCAAAGTCAAACATTGAAATTAAAATAAATGCCATTTCAATGTCTCTTACAAGGGTTTTCAATTTTACATGGCACCTGGCAAGCAGCCCTCATCTGCACTGCCCACTGAAAGGCCTGTGGTTGGTGCGGACGCGAAGGGGGCGGACCAGCAGACTCCGGAGTGGGGGTCGGGCGCCGCGGACAGTCAGCAGGCAGGGCGCTGAGAAGACGCTACAAGCCGTGGGGATGCAGGCTGACCCTCACCCCCTGCACTTCCATCATTTGTCCTCTGGTTCAGAAACAGAATGGCTGCACAAACCAGAAAACGGAACCGCTATCCACAGCTACGTGGCTGCTGTCTTCTGATCAACTAGAGTGTAGTGCTAGTCCCCACAGCTCCCTGCTGTCACTGCTCCGTGCTCGTCTAGATAGAGACTGCAACTTCTAAAAGTCTGCCGGCAGGAAGTCACCAGTAATCATATCATGACAATAATGGCAGGAAGTCAACTATAAAAGTACCGTGCTAATAACTGATGTAACATGTTAGAAAAAGGCTCTCAAGTATTTTTAAGTTGCTACAAAGGTATTTAGTAGCACCAACTATCCTTTGCCAATAAAAATATCTACAGAATTAGCAGAACAAAGATGCTTTTTGTAACATCATGATGACTATCTTAAGCTTACAGCCAATAGCAGAATAATAAAAAAAAACACTTGCAGGATTTTCGTTAAAATTTGGAATAAGACAAGAGCACGTAGTGATCATGATTATTTAACACGAGCTATATCACTTCTAGCCAATGCAATAAGACCGGCACACAGAAATAAAGCTGTAATTCTTGGAAAGTAGGTGATAAAGTTACACTGTATGCATGATTATGTTTATTAATAGAGCTTTAACTTCCATCATGTGCCAAATACATTTCAAATGGATTAGTGTCAAATGTAAAAATAAAACAAAAAATTAATAGGCAACACAGGTATGTATTAATTATTTTTGGACTAGAGAAAGGATTTATAAGGATAAAAGTCATTACAAAAATAGAGATTATATTTCTCTACAACAACAAAAAAAACCCTAAAATGCAAGTGAGAAATTGAACAAAATATTTTCACAGGTTATACCAGGCAAAAAAGTTTTATATGTTGTTGTCATTTAAAGAGCTTTGGGATTATGAAAAGAATACTTAGCCCAAACAGACTATGAGGCAGAGATGTGAACTGACAATTTAAGACAAGATCTTCATATTGTGAATAACTTCACAATCACAAGGCTATGTTCTGTATAACACTCCAAACAGTAGCCAGATGTTTTGAGTGACTACTGTATGTCAGATATTCTATGAGGCCCTTTTATATGATTCCTCACAGAGCCTTAAAAAGTAGGTAATATTATACCCATTTTATAAATGAGGCAACTCCAATTTAGATATATTAAATAACTTGTCCATCTAAATGGTAAGAAAACAACTCTAGCTCAATTCCATCTAAGACTGTTCCCTCTATATGCCTTCAATTTGAAAGAATAACTAAAATTATTGATAATGTGGAAAACACAAGGCTTTTCTAATTTAGGACATCCAAAAAAAAAAAAAAAACCATAAAATTCTAAGGTAAATCACGTTCAGGGGAAAAATCTCTGCAGTCTCTATATAATGATGATTGTTTTCCTTAACATATGAAGAGTTCTTGCTAAGCATCTGGGAGACGTCTGAGAGTGGTAGAAAAAAATAGGCAAGCACCATGAACAGGCAGCACATAATTATAAATAGAAAAAGCCACAAATGCAAAGTT
Organism: Lyroderma lyra; assembly: GCA_004026885.1. Taxonomy (NCBI): domain Eukaryota; kingdom Metazoa; phylum Chordata; class Mammalia; order Chiroptera; family Megadermatidae; genus Lyroderma; species Lyroderma lyra. Next base: position 47,840 of record PVJL010009778.1, on the reverse strand, counting down.
ACGTAAACTGTTAACCTAAGAAAACAAATTCAAAGAATGATGAAATACTATTGCTCATTCATGATTTCCAAATAATAAAGTATAACAATCAAAAATAACATAGGGGAGGTTTCGACCCAATAAGAAAATGATTAAATTAATTATGGTGCTAAACTGAGGATAGGTCTTAGTATTAAAATCATTTAGTAAATGTTATCTGCTGACATCGGTCCAGTCTTCCCTTATCCACACAGTACAAAACCAGATTTGTGTATATATACAAGACATATATTTTTACACAAAAATGATTTTAAAGAAATATAGTATAGTGTTAGAAATTGTAATACTGACCTTTTAAATTTCTTCTTGATCTGCATTAGTGTTCTCCAAATTTTCTCAATTCAGTGTGTTTATTTTGAATCACAATATTTTCAAAATTTTATTATAAAGATGTTAGAACACTGTAAATGTTTTCAAGTTCTTCTAGAATTTACAAAGCAACTTCATAAACATTATTCCACTTAATTCATGCTATAACACTGTGAGATAGAACTGGCACCATCTTACAGAAGAAATAACTTCTCTTAAATTAAAATGATCACATTTCTTTATGTCTTCCAAGGATAGGGCAAAGGAAAGGGTTCACCCCAGTTTCAGTAACAGAGGAGGGGTCCTTAAAGAACAAAATAGAACTTTAAATTATGAGCACACCCTGCAGACAAGTCTAACCAATGTCAGTATTAAAATACTCTTCCTGGAAAATATCTCTTGTTTGACTAAATGCTAGCTGCCACAGTTATATTGAATTTTGATGGTACGCATATTTGCTTCAGACTAGCATCTTATTTGTCCTTTACCAAGCACTGTGCTCAACATGGGAGTTAATCCAGAGAAATCCTGGTTATATAGTTGGCACCAACCCATACGTTTGGATACAATAGTCTTTTTCTAGAATAAGTTTGTAAAAGTTGTCACATCTTTCCCACGGTACTACCTATTCCTAAGTAAATAACAGATTTAAAATAAACAATAATATTATAGCACCATGACTTGATAAAAACAAAGAAATAAAACTTGAGTTATGTCAATTCTATTATTCTTATGTGACCACTTGTTTTTATTTGTGTTGAAAATGAAAACAGTGAAATGGTAAAAAATGGAAGGCATAATACTTTAGTTTGATTAAGTGCAAATTTAATATCATAGATGAAATATTTTTACTAAATTTAAATAGTTTAAAATTGAAAGGTGCTCTTTATTTTATGTGCTCATTGCTTTAAAACTGAAGACAATATCAAGAAAATAACTACTGTGTATGAGTCTATGACTATTACTTAAAATAACTTCATCAAATAGAGGTGGGGTCTTAAGAAACTGTGGGTGTCAGAAACAGTAGACACACCTCTAGTCTTATTAGAAAGTTCAGGTATTTTCTAGGAAAAACATCTTAAAATATGGAAAATCTGTTCATTATGATTTTGATAAACAAAGAATACATGCCAATTATTTTCCTTATCTTTCTGACATGTTCCAAATGAAGTAGGTTTTATTTTGTTTGTATAAATAAATTTGTGGAAACATAACAGTAAGGTTTTTAGAGCTCATTAGACTATTTATTTCCATTAGAAGCAGTAATGAAATCTCTTTAAACTATTAGGTGTCACTTTGTCTCTATATGAGATAGATTGCGTGCTTAATGCCTTTTGGCATGACCCACCGTTATTTGCCCTTAATCGTTTTTAGATTGACTGAAAACAAGGATTCACTTCCTACTCCTCCCAGGCCTCCCCAAGTTCAAACCAGTGCTTGATCTGAAATAAAACATTTTTTCATAAAACTTAGAAAACAGCTGTTAAAATCCTTTCAACCTAAGTGCTAGCAGTAGTAATAATAAGCCTTAGCTATTGTCAAGGACTCAATTTGGGTTTTGGCTCTACACAGATCATGACCTTGAGAAGCGACGACTATCACGGTTCCTGGAATATATGCTTTCCCTCATCACGGGTGGTGTTGTCCTTTAAGATATCCCTTACTTGTTTCAAGGATCAGCCTGGGTCAAGAGCATGTCATCTGGCTCACCTTAACTTCAAGAAAATTCATTTCAAAACATCTTTGTGGTAAAGCAGAACCTGGGCTCTTTCATATCTAAAAGCAATCGTGCTTCTACCAAACATATTTCTTATTTCTTCCTATGGTACACCTTAGACAACTACCCAAGAGCAGAGAAGGTTGATGAGAGCATCCTTAATACTGCTATCCCTGCCTCCAGCATCTTTTATTCACTCAAGAGTGAGCAAGGCAGAAAGAGCAGGACTATGACTTCTTTAAGGCCTGAGATGGCAATATAGAGAAGAAAGCTTTTTGAGAACAAGACAAGCAAATGCAAAGCCATTAGAACACCCTGGGAATCCCCAGATCTAGATTAACTCACCGAGTGCTACAGCTTACTAATACCTGTGCACAGTTTACCTAATCCCGCCCCTTCACAGCCACAGGCACCTTTACACTAATTATCTATGCAGAGTCCATGACAAGTGCCTTGCTCTTTGCAAATACATAGGGAGTTGACTTCTGTGTTTTGAAAAGCCTTATTGAGGAATTTCCATATTTACAACATGGATACATACTAAAAGCATATTTTAAGGGTTCAAAAGTAGGAAAAGGATCATAAATATCATAAAATCCAAAGCCAGTTTCCAAGTCAGTCCAAGAAAAATAATACTCATTTTATTCATTGTTTTCTATTTCACACTTTACTGAACGCCATTACTCCTAATTGTCTGATTTGATTCCAAACAACTTCAGGTGTTTATCCCAAACAAGAGCCATCTTAAAAGAACGAAGGCCACCCCTGATTATGCTCTAAAGAACATTGGGCGGGCACCAGGGGTTCAGAAATGTTTTGAGTAGTAGCAACACTATAACCTACCAACCCAGTGACGGGGAAATTACAACCTCACTTGAATATTCAAATTCTGAAATGTTTATATTTCATTATCGTATCCTCAAGCACACAGAAATGACTTGGCATCATTTGTACTAAAAAAAAAAAAAAAAATCTATCAATGATTAATCACCAAACACCCCTATTATTCGGAATCAGACCTGGGACAACAGGCTCTTCTGTACAGAGGACACGTGACCACAGGGTGCAGTGTCCAAGCAAAGCTAGGCACAAGGTAAGAGGCACCACGGGCAAGCAGGGGAGCACTACCGGGAGCCAGGCTATTCGGCTGGCAAACCCTCTTCTCCCGGTGCCTGCTAACACCCACCAGAAGCAATTTGCTTCCCGTTGGCAAGGCCCGCCGTCCACCTTCACAGTCCAACCCCATGGGTGCATCAACGCTCCAACCCAAAGTCATAATTTAGTTTGCAGGAATCCCGACTGCCTTTGCCTTCCACCAGATGTCACAGCGGTTCATTACACTGATGACATGTTGCTTGGACCTACTGAGCAAGCAGCAGCAACAACTCTGAACTTACTGGTTTCGAAAGGTGAGAAACCGGACAAAAAGTCAGGGGTCTTCTACCTCAGTGAAATTTTCAGGGGTCGTATGGTGCGGGGCGTACTGCACCTGTCCAACGTGAGAATAAGTTATGCAGCTGGCCCTCTCCATGACCAAAAAAGAGGCACAACGCATAATGGGCTTCTTTGGATTTTGGAGGCAACACATTCCTCATCGGGATGTGCTACTCCAGCCCATTTACCAAGACACGAAGAACGCTGCGAGTTTTCTTGATCCAATCAGCTCTACCTCGCAGCCATCAGGGATGATGAAATACGGCCATTTGCAACAACATGGATGGATCTTGAGAATATTGTGCTAAGCGAAATAAGCCAGATAGAAAAATCGAGAACCATATGATTTCACTCAGATGTGGGATATAAGACAGGAAGAAACAAACAAAAAAACCAAACAAGACAGACAAACAAAAACTCCCAGACACAGGAAACTGTATGGTGGTTACAAGAGAAAGAGGGGTTGGGGTGAGGGGAGGTAGAAGAGGGTAAAGTGGGTCAAATGCAGGGTGACAGAAGGAAACTTCACTTTGGGTGGTGAACACACAAAATACAGCAACATACAGATGAGGTATTACAGGACTGTACGCTTGAAACCCATATAACCTTATTAACCAATGTCACCCCAATGAATTTAATGACACTTAAAAGCTGCTAGTTTTGAGTTGGGCCCAGAACGAGGAAAGGACCTGCAGCAAGGTCCAGGCTGCCATGCAAGGTGCTGTCCCCCGGGGCCCTACGATCCGGCAGGTCCAATGGCACTTGAAGGGGCAGAGAGAGAGATGCTGCTTGGAGCCTTTGGGGGCCCCAGTAGGTAAAGCACAGGGCAGACCCTCAGGATTTTGGAGCAAAACCCTACCAACACCTTAACCTTGGACTTTCAGCCTCCAGAACTGTGAGGGAATATTGCTTCATATCCTCAGTTTGAGGCACTGTGTTACGGCAGCCCCAGGACACTGAGACAAATTTTGGCCAACTACAAGGAAGTCCATGAGAACTAGCTCACCCCATCGTCGTAAGAACCTCCCGATGGGCCTGTTTCGGGAGCACACGTCCTAAAAGAACCCCAGGAAGCAGTCACTGGTGTGGTCTGCTTTTCACAGAGGAGCCACAGGTGGCAGCGTGCGCACCAGAGCTGGGACAGGAACGCCGCAGTCTGGCTCTGAGCCCGTGCTCCTGGCCACCACAGTGCCGTGCAGAGAGAGAGGAGCCCTGTCGGTGCACGGGCCCCGCCATCCGGACGAGTGCCGCCTCGTTTGGGAGCTCAGCCCCACCTCGGCTCCCAGCACAACGCTGCCGCTCATGGCAGGTCAGAAGCATCAGAGGAGCAGGCGACTGCCCCATCCATCGGCTGAGCGTGAGACCTGGAGGCTGCCTCCAGTGCCCACTAATACCTGGGATTTCATGAAAAGGAATTTGTACTGTCAGTGGCAGCCAGCCCTCTCGCAGGGCCTACACCTGCACAACCCTGAGATCACCCCCTTGAATTTTACACCCTCGTGCCTTATTTTCCTCCCAATCCCAGGCCCCGCCGCAGAGGTCCTCTTTTTGAATGACCTGCAAGAATAGCATTTTAAGTCCCCATTCTCCTTTGGTAATACCTAGTGAATAAAGATACTTTTATTTTAAATTTCATTACTGATCATCGTTACTCAAGTTGATCTTTCGCCAACAGTTGAAATAAATCTAAGTGCAAACGTCGCTAACCCATTAAACTTGTATGTGGTACAACTACTACTAGTCAGGCCTGGAGCAGGCGGCCCTCCACCTACACATCCCTTACACCGTAAGCAGAGGTCATGTTCGTGTGTCTCACTGCTGTAGTCCTAGGCTCTGGCAGTGGGAGGAAGTCATCAAGAGGGTGTGACTGCCAGCTGACCCAAGAGCTGCACCCAGGAAAAGGGTCCTTTCCCCTGTGTCCTGTCTTTGAAAGGGAGGTTCCCTCCACGGCTCCTGCACTGGGAGCCCCTTCCACCCGCCTGCAGAGAGATGTGTTGCTGAGACCATCTGGACTGTGTATATGAGACTGAACCCCGTTAAGGCCTCCACATACTCATAAACTTTAAGATTCTGGCAGGTGGGTGCAGACTGCTGCCTGCCTTATGCCCTCCCTCCCTGTATGTAAGGTCCATGCTTATGAGCACTGCCCCCTACCAATTTGGGGTGGTCTGCCTCTATCTTCCGTCCCTCTGGGTAAAAGGCCCCGTTCCAAATTTCACCAGAAGAACGAACCCCCGAGGGTGTGAACCAACAGTGGCACATGGCACATTCTCAGTATTTGTTACAAAGACACAATGAGGGAGGGAGGGAGGGAGGGTCCATGTATATGGAAACGCCACCGACAGCAGACCACAAGAAGCATGAGGCATGGCCCTGCCACCACCTAAGCTCTTACCCACTCCTCCCCCGTCCTTTTCTGCAGTGTCCCAACCGGGGACCGAAAACAGAAAAGCCTGAAAGGGCTTTCCCTTGCCCAGGCTAAGGATACTTGAGGATGTGGATTGGAGTTGGGGAAACGTCACTTGGCCAGCTTCCTGTCCATCCCTTATACTTCCTGAAGGCAGAGGACTTCTTGGGAGGGAGGAATATTTATTGTCACCTCAGCTTCTGCCAGGGCTCAAGGCAGAACTCCAAAGGACACAGCATATCTTTGCCAACCCCTCTCTTTCCTTTCTAAGCACTTCCATGTCCTGCACCCTGACCCCAGGCACAGAAGTCCTCATGCACCTGTCCCTCCAGATGGTCATCCTAGGCCATCTCTCCTGAACATCTCTTGTTACTTAAACTCACACTGAGGCATGAATGACGATTAACACCCCTATCGCACTACTAAATAAGGTTATACTAACCCAAACACTTTTAATTGGTAGGGTGTGGCAAGGAGATAGTTTTCCCAGTGAAGAAGCCAAGGAGCCTACTCCCCCATCCACTATCCACCCTAAGGTCCTGCCGGGCAATTGCCCAAGCCTGCTAGGAAACAGAATGCCTTTACAGCCCCCCGCCTTCCCACCCACACGCCCCCATTCACAAACACTGCCAAACTTCAAGGGACTCGAAAAAACATCATGCACAGCCTGAACTCCGCAGCATAAATATATGAATGGGGAGGGTACCTTTGTATAAGTGTCGTCATGCATAAACCATATGTTTGTGTCATGTTTACATTTAGGCATCACTATAAGCACCAGAGCGTAATACCTAATATTTGTACCTTAACACTACCTTCTCCGTCACCTTCTAATCCCTGCATCGCCCCCTCTCACTGGTGTCAAATGCTCAGCGAAATCAGGGCTCTTCCATGTCACCCCCACAAAGTTCCCCGTCTCCTCCCCCGTCCCTCGCCCCTCCCCTCCACCAGGAAGAAGGCACCTCTCTCCCACTGGAAGCAAATCTACCTTTCGCGTCCAGGGCTCGGGACACAATTCGCTCCCGCCTCCCCCAGCACCCCAACCTCTTGGGTTGTGTGTCTCCTTTCAACCAGGTCTTCATCGCCTCCCTTTCTCTGGCTCCCTGCCGTCAGCACCCACATGTGCTCCAGTTTCTCCTATCCTTAACAACAACAACAACAACAACAAAATACAAACCCACAAAACTCTTCCCTGAGCCCAAATCTCCCTTCTTCCTCTGGCCATGGCCTCAGTTCTATCCTCTCAGACTCACCAGTCCAGTGCCCGGAGGAAGCGGAGCATTCTTCAGTGCCATAAGGAAATGAGCTCTCAAGCCAATGGGAGGACATGGGGGAATCGTAAACGCATGTTGCTAAGTGAAAGGAGCCAACTGAGAAGCTTACATACTGTATGATTCCAACTATACGCCATGCTGGAAAAGGTTAAAATAAAAAAAAAAACAGGTACAAAAATATCATTGGTTGTCCCAGGGTGGGGCATAGGGGAGGAGGAGGGAGAAGGGGCAGGACAAAGGGAACTTTTAGGGCAGTGAAAAGACTCAGTGACAGCACTACGGCAGCCGCAGGCCGTTCCACGCACCTGCAGAACGCGAGCCCGGGAAGGGCCTACCGCACACCGCGGGCTTCGGCGATGCCAACCAGTCGGCCCAGATTGATCACTTTGAACCAACGTGCCCCTCTGGTGAGGATGCTAATAACGGGGGGACTGCACGTGTGGGGTCAGGGGTACACAGGAGATCTCGGTACCTTCCACTCAATCTGCTGTGGATCTATACCTGATCTTACAGGAAGTCTTACCGGAAATAAAACCCTCGTCCGTGTTCCCTATGCTCCCTCCTCTCCCAGGTCCCATCCCCTAAAACTGTTACTGCAGAGTCCCCAGTGGCGTGGTTGCTACTTCCCATGGATGCATTTTAGTTCCTGTCCTGCTTGACCACTGGCCTCCTGACCAGCCCCTCCTCCTTGCAGCCTCACTGCTTCCCCTGGCTTCCAGAACATTCCTTCCTGCAGCTTTCCCCATGAATCTTTTCAGGCTCCTTCGGAGGTGCTCCTCTCTCTGCTCCTCCCCTAAATCCTAGTGCGCCCTCCGGTCCTTTCCTGGTCCGGTCCGGCCCTCCGTCAGCTGCTCAGTCACAGTCACGGTTTCAGCGTGCCGAGGACGGCCAAATCCGAGGTTCTGCCCCGGAGTCTGTCCTCTGCCCCCCTGCCAACCTTCCAACTGCCACCTCAGCAACCACGTTCGGGCACTCAGGACGTTTACCCCTGAAGGCGGCAGTTTTCTCCCCAGACTTGCTCGTCTCCTGGGTCCCCGACCTCAGGGAAGGACATTGCTATCTTAAACCAGAAAGCTGCTGTCGTCCCTACCTCGCTCCCCTCTCACCTCTGTCACCCAAATGGTCACCAAGTTCTGTTACCTCTGCCTCTCAATGACCCCCACTGCTCCTCTCCCACCGCCCCCCAGAGTCCAGGCCAAGCAAATCGCTCCCGATGCTGCAACAGCCCCCTAACTGTTTACCCTGCCTGCCTCCTAATTGTTTACCCTGCCTGCCTCCTAATTGTTTACCCTGCCTCTGGTCAGGGTCCATCAATAGTTCCCACCTGGAGCTACACCCCATCCTCCCAAGTATGACTTCAAGGCCATCCAGGAGCAGCCCGACTGTCTCTCTACCTCCTGCCACTTCCTCTGGCTGCACGAACTCCTTTCAGCCCCTGGTGCCCCGCTGCATGCTGAGCTTCCTCCGGCCGGGCCTTTGCACAGGTCGTTCTCTTCCCCCAGGACTCTCCTCCTCTTTGGGCTAAACCATCCCAATTATCAGTTATCGGATCAAAGTCAGTTCTGGAAAGCCCCACCCCCCTGCCAACGAGGCTGCATGCACCTGTCCATGGCAGCCCGTGCTGCCCACCTAAGCAACTTCATCCTTGCTGTTCACTCCATTTCCTGTCCTCCCGGCTCGACCTGGGTGCCCGAGGGCATGGCTTCGGCATCCCGCTGAGCACAGTAACCTGGAGCCTGGCAGAAGGCTGCGGCAGAGAGAAGCTCGGAAAAGTAACGCAGGAATGTTTGCAAAGCTTTATCTCATCCCTCCCCCGTGAAAACACTGTCCCGTTTCACCGAAGTACAAATCACAGCAGTCGGAGGTGCAATTACAAGGCAGAAGAGGGACTTGAGTCCACGTGCCCATTCCTAGGTCCTGGCTTTCCGAAGCTACAGACCTCCTTTGGAAAACAAAGAGGAACCTACCTTTACTTTACATGTTTAAGTCACCCAAGAGGGAGAAGTGGCAACTGCTGATAAGATTTCCTGAACACAGCCACGCGGCACAGCACCTGCACGGTGTTAACTGTTAACGTAGCCAATCCTACCTCCCACAGTGCTCTCAGGTGATCTGTAGGAAACTTCCTCTACGTACTTTCCTCTGCAAAAGATTCACTGTTCCTGCCTTGATCGCCCTTCGTGTAATCTGTCAAGCCAGCCAGCAATAATGTTCTCACCCAGTACAAAAAAAAAAAAAAAAAAAATCACAGGAACCAAAGAAGCAAACGACGATACAGCGAAGGTGAGGCCCGCTCTAACAAGAGGAATCCCAAATGCACATAACAAACACTACGCGTTCTGTTCATGACAGAGCCAAGGAACCTGGAGAAACTACAACACGATTGCATCTTAAGGAAAACGTCCTAGCACTGTTTGCACAGAAGCCAGCTGCATTAGAAAACAAATTCTTAAATTATGTAAAATCCAAAGAGGTAACGCACATAAAAGCGACAAATTTAGAGTGACCAGCACGGTCTGGTCCCTCACACTTGTATGCTCAGCCTGGGGTACATTAATTCTATTTCAGTTTCTATTTCAGTGTGTGTTTTCCTTGTGACAAATATATAAATACACAGTAACAGACCTTTTTCTTTTTTACAATTAAATTTGTCAGCTCCATTTGGTGGGGGGGGGGTCCCCAGTTGGAGCGTCAACAAAGGAGGTACAAAAACAGTTACGCCCCCATTTTATTCTTTCATGAGTCAAGAAGAATTATGCATAGAAAGCAAAAGGGGGTATATCTATATTATCAAACGTTATTGTTACGGGATTTCTACAGAAGTTGACTGAAACAATTATTTACATGGCGAGTAAACAGCATAACAACGCGAGGTGAAATTCTCTTCCATAAATGGCACTCACTCAAATGCACGATGACACCACGCACTGATCCAGACAGCAGTCCACAGTCCAGAGCCTCTGCCCAGACACTTCATGTCCTCAGAATGCATCTTCTTCTACTAGGGAATCCTTTCCAGCTTGTGCATTTGCCATCTAGACTTGCCTCTCAAAGTAGCAGGACCAAAGTGTGTTACTTCCGGCACGCCACTCTCACCTCCAGCCCCGCTCGCCTCTGCCCTCTCAGCCCCATGACGGAGCTCTTTTCCCGAGGAATAAGCAAGCCCTAGGGACAACCCGTGTTCTCTGTACCCCTTTCTGACCAGATACTCACAGCCTCTCAACCTAAGCCCAACTCACTTCTTGGGATATAAATCAGGAAAGTCTGACCTTGAACCCCTTTGACCTGCTGACTCCAGACATGAGCTGTTAACACGGATGGTCGAGTCCCTCTGCCCACACTTGGACATGGCTCTGACTGCTGCCTGGGAAAACTGCTGTCCTCTCCCTCCCCTGCTTTGGGCATCCAGCAATGCAGAGTGGGTACCTGGAACATGCGTTTAATTTCAGGCACACTGTCCTCCAGACCTGCCCTCCTCATACAGTTTTTGTAAAACAAATTTACACGCTCAAGCAGGTCGTGTGAATTGCCAATCTGTTGCAAGATAACATACGGGTGATATTAAACCCTTTGCTCCCATCCACCCTACATACTCTTACCTACTTTATTCAAAGTTTTCACTTAACCCTCCTTAAAGGAGACATTATGACCTTAACTTAAGACAGCAGAGCAATGCCAGCACCCAAGTGGACAGCATACAACACTGAGATTACTGCCACCGCTGCCAGCTGCTACATCTTCGCTGTCATTGTCCCCTGGGCTTCTCTGGCTTGATTTCCCCGCTGAGGTGCTCCGTTCCCCGGGTCCTCTGGGCAGGCCGAGGGATCACCTACGCTGTGTCCTTCTCCCTTTCAAGTCAGGAACCTCTACCTAGACAGCTGCAGAAACATAAGCTGACCAGGCTCAGCTGGAGACACAACTCTTGTTTGAGATACGACTGCCACTTAATTACTCCACACCCAAGTGCACATTTCAGCCCTCCTCACAGAGCAGCTGCCCTAACTTCCAGCTCCTTCCAACAGAGGCTTCCACCCCAGAGGCTTCCTCCCTGGCTACTGAAAATCTCACCTCCTTGTGCTGCGTCCTTCTCCTGGAAATGCGAGGCCGCTCAGGCTTTCTAAAATTCACAGCTGTACCTACTTCACCCCTTCACGACTAGTAGTAAAAACCACACTGGTGACTCGCCACAGGCCGGGCAGCACAGGACAGCAGCCGGTTACCTCCAGAGTCCTCAGCACCTGTTACCTCCTCTACTTAAACTGAAGGAACTCGTTCCAAGTTGGCTGACTTGTGTGTTGTTAAACTTTCCCCCCAGAAGCTCCACGCCACCGCTCCGCGTTTCAAATGAGAATGGGCGCTGGGATTTGACATGACAGAATTGAGAACAGCTGGACATGATTTCCCACTCCCTAACGAGTTCGCCAATTTGTCCTGGGGGGTTGTCAAAAAGGTAAGGAAAAGAATGAGCAAAGGGAAGGGCGGAACTAATGTAGGTATTAACCATTCTTCTGGCCATCTTCAGCCGCAAACGCTCCCACGGAGCCTATCAGGAATGGCGCTTTGCTTCTGGAGTAGCACCGGGAGCCCAGTTCCTGACAGGTGACACCGGAAACTACGCGGAGACTCGGTCCTAGTTTAGGATTAACATCTGGGGACGAGCTCTTGTCTTATCAGCCTCTGGTGACATCAGAAGCAAGGAACGAGGAGCGAATACAGCAAGAACATAGGAGAGAACCCCCAAACACACAGCACCCTTGCGTCCCCGTCGTCACCTGGAATGGGCTGAGGCGGCTGGGCCACGTCCCCTCCCGCTGCGCGCCCGCGTCCCCTCCCGCTGCGCGCCCCGACCACCCGGGCGGCGCCTCCTTACCTTGCGGGAGTAGGGGGGCTTGCTCAGGTGGATGCCGTCGCGAACGAGCTTATCCCTGATCATGATCTTCAGCTTCAGCCTGGGGTAGCTCACCAGCTCCCTGCTGCGGGGGGCGGTCGTCTGGCCGCGGGGGTCCCCGCGGGTGCCCTGGGCCGGCCCGCCGCACGGCTCCCCCCGGCGGCCGGTGGCGAGGGCGACCGCGGGCGGCCCGGGCGGCCCGGGCGGCGGCTGCGGCTCCAGCGTGAAGTAGAGGCCGGCGGCGGCGGCGTCCTGTTCCCGCAGCCGGCACACAGCCTCCAGGATGCGGCGGCGGTGCCCGGGCGCCAGCACCCCGATAGCGTCCAGGTCGGGGTCCCCGATCTGCTTACACACCTCCAAGTCATCGTAGCCGTTATCCACGAAGGACTCCGCGTACTGCGGGAGCTGCAGCGCTTTCAGCCACTCGTAAACTATGTTGGTGCACATGGCGGGACCGGAACCCCGCGGGCAAACGCCGGCCCGGCGCCCGGGCGGCACGGGCGGCACCAGTTCTTGGAACTTTTAATCCTCTCCTCCGAGGGCAAAGAGAAATGGCAGTAAAGTTTTCCTTTTAAAAGGAAGGGGAGGGCCGGAGACAGAAAGCCGTGCCGAAAAGCCTGAGGCGGGAGAAGCGGCAAAGCGGCAAAGTGAATTCCCCAAGCAGCCCGCAGCTCGCAGGCACTGGCGGCTGGGCGAGCCGCTCCGCTCCGCGCCGCCCCTGGAAGCGCCGCTGCCGCCGCGGGGAGGGGCGCGCGGCGGCGGGCGGGGCCCGGGCACACCCGTCAGACGCGCGCGGGGTCAGCGGCGCGCGGGGCCGCCCCGGAGTGCCCCGAGCCGGGACCGTCCGGGGACCGCGCGCTGCACCGCGGCTGCTGGCCGCCGCCGTTGGCGCCTGAACGCATGCCCCACGCCGGGGAGGCGGCTCCTCCGCGCAGACCCGCGGCCGCCCAGGAGCGCCTCGTCTTCGCGAGCGCGTGTCACTGTCGTCCTCCTCGGGGGGCGGGGGTGTCTTCTAAACTGCCGGGCTCCAGCGGCTGCTTGGATGGCTTTCCGTATTTCTTTTTAATCCCACGTCTCTAGCCCATGGACATGTCGGCGCTCATTTCTTCCCGAGCCGCCCTGAGCGCCCGTGGACTGGTCAAGGGCACTGCCCGCCCGCCCGCCCTGCCTGGGCGAGATTATGAGGTCAAGTTTCCCTTCTCCTTTCCCAGTCTGCTGCTGGCTGCTTCCGGGGGCGGCCGCTCAGTGCCCGGAGCAGGGTCGCGGGAACCCCGCGGGTGGGCGCGACGCGGGGACCGCCCGCGTCCAGCCCGCGCCGCGGGCGGCCCCTCCTCGCCGCAGCTGAGCACGCAGGGCGGCGGGCGTGCCTGGTGCCTCCGCCTCGCTTTCCCTTCCCATGCCCCCGGGGCTGCAAAAGTTTGGGATGGATGGCGCTCTCGCTCGGTTGGCACTCCACACGGTCCCCCACCCTACTTTCTGCCGGGTCCTCTCACCCTCGGCTCCACCGTGCTCTCTCTCCAGTCACCCCGCCCTGCATTCTGCCCCAGCGCTCCGGGTGGCTCTGTCCCCAGGGACACTTCAAGGCGTTCATTCCTGGGGAGCAGATTTCTCTCCTGCCGCCCCGGAATCGCGTGGACTTGGATACCCCACCACCCAGCTCACTTTAGCGGAAACGCTCGGACACCCCCTTTCTTTCTAGGGAATAACGAAACCACCCGAGTTTTCCGTAGTGCGCAACGCCTGAGCAAGCGCCTGAGGGTGGGTGGGGACTCGGGCGGCAGCAGGTGGAGCAGACCCAGTACCTCCCCTAAATTTCCCTACGCATCTGCCGTCTTCTTGGGGCCAAGAGAATTTCGGTGGAGATACTCGGTAGGGCAGGTTCGCTGTCTCCTCCTCTTTCGCCGAAGAGCCGTTCAACTTGGCACCTCAGCTATTTCAGAACCTGAACTGGACTTTTCCTGAGGGAGCACCCGTGGGGGCGTGTGCACCTTGACCTGGGAGGTGCACAAATGATTTCAGAGTCTTTTCCCAGACCTGCGCGTTTGGCCTTAAGTGGGACGGGGAGCAGGGGGGTCCCTCTTTCCCTAAATTAGAAGAGCTTAACCTCCTTTGGGACACAGACCCCTTCAAAAAAGTCAGATGACAGCTTTGGTCCTTTTGTCCAGGAAAACACCCAACGTAGGCTCAAACAAAATATCCCGTACAGTTCCGGTGTGTGTGATGGGGTTGGGTGGGGGGAGGACTACCGGGACTCACGGGCCCCGAATTAAGAAGAGCTGCCGGAGAAGACCTGCCGGAAGAAACCTGGAAGGTGGCGAGTGCAAAGAGCTAGGGGGCCGCATGTAACCTCCGCTCTCCCCCTCCCCCGGTCACCCAGGCCAGCCCTTCCGGAACCAGAGCTAGGGTCGCGCCGGGGTAGGTTGTTTCTCCAGGGCGCTGAAGCACCTAGCCAGCCCCCTCCGCCGCTCGCTGCCAGCCTCCTCTCGCCAAAACAGGCTCACAGTGCCCCCTCGCGATCGTGCTCGCGAATTTCAAGGTGTTTTCTCAGTCCTCCCAAACTTTTTATTCAGCACAAGCAAGTGAGCTTCCAGGCTTTATGTTAGTTCCTCAGCCCGCTTCTAAAATATAAATGTTTACATCACTTTTACCTTTGTACCCAACGCTCCTTCCTAAGGACCTTTGATTTTTACGAGGAAAGCATTTCAGCAGCTTGAATTATGCTGATAAAAGAAGTTATAGCAGATATTTATTTGGAACTTCTATATGCCAGGCCTATATACATATGTATCTTCCTATATATGCTATATAGTAACTATATGTTATATAGTAGTATCTGGTATATTACAAAATTTTCAGGTACCAAGACAATAATTTTGTCCCCAAGGTGTCACGTTCATGGTGGAGAAATAAATTGAGTGCTTTTTGCAGCTACTGACCTTCCCTGCCTCCAGTGTGTGCAAGATAAACTGGCTGGTTGTAAGAGGAACTTCTTTTTTTAGACCGGGAAACTTAAAGCTCCAGGTTTTATTACAGTGTTGTTTTCTTTCCCAAGTTGTGTGAAAAGCCCAGCAGTGCTACTTAGTACGACCACTTTGCTTGTTATCCGCACAGCCTTTTCCCCTCTGGGAGCTTAGACGTTCACCTTGTCTCATTAATCCCGAGGGAAGGCAGCAAATCCTTTTATTTCCGTTTTATAATTAGGGGAACTGGTTTGAGGAGAGATGAATGACTTGCCCAAGGTCACACAGTAAATCAGGACACAGACAAGAACAAACATGCCATGTCACGGTGTCTCACCAACAGGCGGCAGTGACTCTTCTTTATTTATGTGCGATGTCACTATCCAATTAGGAAATAAAGCATCTTGATGTTCTCTTTGGAAGGGAAGCCTTTTATAAATTCATCAGTTCTTAATCAGTCATGAATAAAACACTGCAACATCGAGAGGAAACCTGCTTTGGGAGACTTCGCCAGTCTCAACGAGGGAGAGACTTCTTCCCAGAGAGCTCTTCTCCTGCTCCGTCTCCTGCCCGGTTCACACCCTCAGGCTCCTGTCTTGCTGCTTGCCTTACTAGCATATTGAACCTTTTCATAGGTTTAGTTTTAGAGGTTTTGCAATTTCAAATGCAGAAGTTTTATAGCCGAAATGGCTGTCTATCCATGGTGGAAGTCCAAAGTGAAACAGGCAAGAACAATTGGCTAATTTTAAAATTTAGAACTAGTGTGTTCAAGTTAGAAGACCATTCAAGATCTTCTCAAGCATCCTCATTCTCTGGAGGAAATTGAGGCTCAGGAAAGTCAAGTTATCAACCTGAGGTCACACAGCCAGTTCATGGCAGAAGTGCGACAAGAACCCAGATCTGTTTCTCTATATATTCTTCACAATGCCCTGCATTACCTCATTCTTGCTGTTAAGTGCCTGACTACTGTCAAAATCATTCATTTACTCATCACACATTTATTAAG
This sequence comes from Lyroderma lyra, assembly GCA_004026885.1. Lineage (NCBI taxonomy): Eukaryota > Metazoa > Chordata > Mammalia > Chiroptera > Megadermatidae > Lyroderma > Lyroderma lyra. The sequence goes on along the minus strand of PVJL010009778.1, from coordinate 31,806 downwards.
TAGGTACTTAGGTGCCAGGCACTGAAGCAAAGAGAATTTTTTTTTCATAAATTGGGACTAGAGAAATTTCAGCATTCTAAATACGTAGAGAATAAATTGAGAGTTTGTTTTATATGTTAGTTCATGAATTAGGAAGATTACTAAGGTGATATTTTCTTCTATAATGAATTATCCAAATTCATAGAACCATAACATTAGCCATAATCTGTAATTAGACTACATTTTTATCCAGATAAAAGTGTACTTTCAATAAAAACAAGTTGCTATTATACTCCTAGGCACAACCTTAGCACACAAATTAATGTTCTTAACATGCACTATCCAGTACCTATATTATTACATGTCTTTTCAAGTAGTATCAGTCTATTAGAGTTGTTTCTTTTTATAAAAAATTTCAAAACATATATTCTGCTGATTATTATTTAATATTTTTGGAGTCAGGTCTTTTTTCCAGAGAGAACTTTTTGCCTAATGAAAATCAATGGAAAAATAGGTTGTGGAGAAGGTTTCTTTTTAGGCACTATTTTAGAACTATTTTCTAATGGTAAATAACTCTAGCAAAGTACCTGTTGATACTACTCTCAGTGTAATAAATTAATGATAATTATATTCAGGTTTTAAATTCCAAATATCAAAAAAAGGGGGAAAAAAGAGCTTTCCTGGGAGTTCCCTGATGGTGTAGTGGCTTAAGGCTTCGGCGTTGGCGCTGTCAGCACTGCGGCCTGGGTTCGATTCCCAGTCAGGGAGCTACCCACGTACCAAAAGAAAAAAAAAAAAGAGCTTTCCTACTTTGCTCAGAATCTGTAACTTGATTTAAGAATGCAGTGTGAAAAATAGCTTGTTTTGAAATTTTCTTGGTGCTATGTAAGGTTTCACACCATTTTATTTCAAATATAAATGTCCAGACATATGGTGTTATCCAAGTTAAATTCCATGAACATATACGCATACTAAACATCAGTCTCCAGAGTGGCTAGCCTTGTAAAAGTCAAAGATATATAAAATTAATCTTAAAATGCAGAATACATCTTGCTTCTGTTTCAACCATGAGCTAAAAAGCATCTAGAAGGAACGTGTGCCACAGGGAGACAGGAGAACAATGAACTTGAGTGACGAACAAGCAATCTGTTCTCCAGTGGCTGAGAGTGAGGCGCTGGGGGCAGGCTGGGTGGGGGCGTGTGTTAATATGTCTGAGCTGTGTACACTGTGCCTGTGTGTGACAACGCGTATATGAAAGACGGAAAGTCCAGGAACAGTAGGAAGTAGCAGCAGGATGCCAATAGATTATTCACTGCTGTTGGAGCAGGCCTTTTCTTTCTTTAAGGAAGAAAGGAAGGGTGAAAAAAAAAAAAGTGCTGAAAAAGTCAGACCTAGAGGTCACTAACAGAAAGACAGCCAAGCAAGAGACTAATAGTAATAGAAAATAAAATGAAATCCATTTAGAAAAATTCTTATCCTCTTAGCTCTGGTAACTCCCAAACATTCTATATTTTAAAATGCACTCACGAGGAGGAGATGAGGGTTAGTCCAGCGTTTCCCAAGGTAGAAATGAGAGCTGGAGTATTTTGTTGAATATTTATAAGCAGTTCTTAGGAATTTTTTTTTTAATCTAAATCAGCAAAGGTAATTTAGTACCTACAAGTTAGGTTATATAACTTTGTACGAGTGAAGAGAAACTGATAAAAGCTATTTCAGACAAATGCAAGTTATTTACATAATCACGACCATGAAATCACGCAATTTGTGTCCAAGTGTCTAAACTGAATAAATACTACTTGTTCCTGTCTAACAGTTTATTTCCATTCAGACGTTAAGACAAATGATTCAGTGGAGGCGAAGCTGGCTTCTCCATGGGGCAGAGGTCACAGGGGTCAAGGTCAGAGGCAGTGAGGCCACCTATGAAGCTACTTCAGCGAGGCCTTGACTTGGGCGCCATATTGGCGAACGCACTGAGAACCGTTCCGAATTTATGATACACTGAGTAGCACTTGCTGGACACAATCCGAGAAGAAAGGAACACGACTGACTCCTAAATTTTTGTCACGAGTGACTGAGAAAATGAGTTGCCACACCCCGAAATGGAGACGACAGAGAGGCGTGAGGACGGGGAGGGCACACGGGGATGTACCAGTTCCAGGTGCCTGACAGATACCTGAGTGGGGTCGCTAAGAGGAGTCTGTCGCTAGGGGAGAGGAGTGGGTCAGACATACAACACGGGCCACTTCTGCACACCGGTGGTGTTGAAAGCCATAGGATGAAGTGAGATTAGATTACAGAAGGGCAAGGATGGAAAGGCAGAGCACTCCAACATGGAGAGCCCGAAGCCACTCGGAGGAGCCACAGGGGGAAGGATGGAGCATCCAGTGAATGGAAGTGTGGGACGTGAGGCTCCGCCTGTGCCAAGAAGGGAGTGAGCCACTGTGTCCACTGCTGCTGACGCGTCCAGAGAGATGAGGGCTGGCGCTGGCTGTGGCCTGGGCAGCAGGGAGGCCAGTTTCTGGCCTCACCGGAAGCGGCGTCAGTGGGAGTGGGTTCAGGAGAGAAGGAGGGGAGAAGCGGAGGTGACAATACAAGCAATTGCTTTAAAAAGTGTAACTATAATGAATCAGAAATATGGGGCAAGGGCTAGAGAAGTGGGGGTGGTACAGGAAGGGTCCTTTCTCAGTGATGGCAGAAATGACTGCGTGTGGGGCTATGGGAGAGAATGATCAGGAAGAGCAGGAAAGAGGTGATGTGGGAGCAGAGACCATGGGTGCTGGGAGGCGATGGAGGCCAGGCAGGAGCAGAGGGTCAGCCCAGCTGGTTCGTTTCATTTGTAACAGGTGGGAGAGCGGAGTCTGTGGGGACAGATGCTGGTAGTTTATTCGACTTGATGATGGAAGGATGGGCAAGTTCTACTCTGATTGATAGCCAAAGGCAAGGTCATCTGCTGAGGAAGAGGAGGAGGGCCAGGGTGATATAAGATGGTGTAGAAACAATTATCCTAGAGAGTGGGAGAGTGAATTGACTAGAGAAATAGATCAGGGATGCCAGGACTCACATTTGAGGCTGATGGTGATAAAATTTAATAAAACCAGCCAGCAGGACTGTGTTCGCCTTCAGGAGCTCGGAGAAGCTCAGGTGCAGGTGCGGAGCGGGCTGACAGTTCACAGTAACTGAACCTTGAAAAGCCAGAGTAAAACGCAAGACAGGACTGACATGTAAGAAATGGAAAACTGAAACAATAGAACAAACTTTGAAGTTTAACAGTCATTCTGTTAACCAGCATAAACCAAAGAATTGATATACTTTATCAAATAATCTCACTAATGAAAACTTTGTGATAGAGCATTATAATTTCTTAAAGGATGAGTATAAATAAAATACCCATTAAGACCACACTGCCGACTTCCTTGATTGAGAAGGCAACGTGGTACCTTGGGATTATAATTATGAGCATCGATGACTCTACTAGTGAAAGAAGTACTAGTCTTGATATTAGAGAGACAAGGAAAGGACGACTATACTCAATAGGATTCCAGATGACCCAACTTACATTCTAATTGAAATCACCATAATATAACCTACTACCCTGAAAATGTTGCAGGAAAGGAAATCCTAGGACTCAAAAATCAGTTTCCAGGGCCTGAGATCGGTGATGTAGATGGGAAAAGATGATTTACAAGTCCCTGTGAGCACGAGAGACATAAATTTCAAGTACAACAGAAATAAAAGAAATGAGCACACAAGCTACATGAAGGGAAGAGTTTCTTCTTTCAATTTTGTTGCATTAATTCTATACCTGGAAATAATGGAAAAAGACTTACAGCAATTTTTTTTCTTTCCAGAAAATTCTGAAATATTATGCTTTGGATTGGTAGAATGAAGGTGGCTATAACTTAGAAAAATAACCATGAAATATTTATGAAATATAAAAGCAATAAAGTAGACCGTTTCTGAAGAGGTCTAAATTTAAGATCTTCAAAAAAAACTATGTCTCCATGAAGTTCTATGAGATTAATGGAAAAAGTGTTCACATTTTTTTACAAAAATCTTAAGGTGTCCATTAAAATGGCAATTCTGTGAGGAAAATACTAGATAAATACAACTATAGTAATAAATTATATAACCTTACCAGAACTTATATCTATATAGTTTTTAGTTCCATATGAAATTTCTAGGTAAGGGTGGATTTTTTTCACACAAATTGTGTCAATGTAAGTACGTGGTAGAAAGATACAAGGTTGTGGCTTTCTTTAAAATACACAGAGCTCCTACACATTCAAAAGAACTTTTATTATTCAAAAGAACTAATATTATGGGGCAAGGGAACTACCTAATGGTTAAAAAAAAAAAGTTCCTTACACAGTCCAATGTAATCTATATCAGTAAAATACTTTAACAGAACTTCTTTTATAAAATTTCATTTTTTTTTCCTGTAAGAGTATCACATTCTGAATTTCCCTTTCTTATAGATATTTCAAGCGTCCTACAATCAGATTAAGATGAAAGGAAGTTCAAAATAGTCTCTGTGGATAAGGAGAAAAAAGTCATTCATTTTTAATATCAATTTAAATTAATGGGCTCTATCAAAGATACCACTGAAATATAAATGTTCAGACCCAGCAGCCCTGCCTCATCTCATCCTGACCCTACTGCCTTGCAGCAGGGCACGCTGGTCCCTCCTGCCCCCACACCTCTCTGGCCGTGGTACCACCACACTGATTTCTTTCAGCTAAACTTGTCCCACTGCACCTTCTCCTCTGGCTGCCGTTGGCAGGGCAGGTGACCACCCTTCTTGATTGCTCAATAAGCCTGCTTGCATGGTCCTCTCAACAGACTTCTTCCTCCCCATTCAATTCACTGATTCACTTGTTATGATTCAAAAGCCACAGCTGCAACTTGGAGCCTAAACTCTCTTTTGCTTTAAACGCAGTTTCTGATTTTCTAAAGGACAAACGTACATGACTGTCTCATCACCAATTAAACTCATCATTTAATTCCATCTGCCCCAATTGAGGCATCTTTCCTCCCAAACTGGTTCTTGGTCCTCTGTTTTCCGTTTATTCAAGTCAGCAACCTTGTACACAGTGCCCCTACACCAGGCATTGTGGTAGGTCCTCTAGGCATAAAGGACACTTGCTCCTTGTCCTGGAGGCCCTTCTGCACAGCAGGAAGCACAGAGGTCTAAACACTAGGCTGACCAGATGTCCCATTTAAAATGGTATGTGTGGTTGGGCTAGTCTCACTGGGCTAAACTCAAGGTCTGAGAAGGCTGCCCATGCATACTGTTTACTGTCCCGTTTCAAACAGACGTCTGGTCAGCCTGCTTAGTATCAATTGCTAAAGTTGGAACTTACTTATGTATTACCTCAATGGCATAGAGGTTTTATGCCTATTTTTCTCACAATATAGTTCAAACGTATGAATTAATGATGCCTTAAGAATAAGTTAAACAGCAGGACACATGCTTCCTTCTAGTCACTTGTTTTGTTTTTTATACCATGTGGTTCCAGTGTCCTATCCTGGCAGGATACTCTCTTCCTAGACAATTTTAGAATGGACATAACGTCATTATTTTGAGTCAGTAACCGTCGATAATTTACATTTAAATTAATCCATGTTATTTACAGTACCATATTAACTACCAACTTTTAACAAATTTTGGCATAAATATTTCTGTGTGAACACAGACAACTGAGTCAGGTGTCACCAAATAGTAAATGTTTTAGGCTTTGTGGTCTGCATAAATATCTGAAAACACTCTGTTCAATGTTTCCACAAAATTTATTTCCCTTCAAAAAATCTGTCAATCTGCACACTTGTATTGTACCGAGGTGGGACGATTAAATCCGCTAACGCATCCTAGAGGAAGTGCTCCATACCTCGTTGTTGAGGATCGCCGCGGTCACCTTGGAAGGACTCGGCCTGGGAAGTTACACGCCCACCCAGTGCCTAGTGAGGTCCAACGTAGGGGTCGGCCCAGCTGAAAGAAACTGGTTCTTGTTTTTCTTCGCTTCGGATACTGGATAGGCACTCCCTGTACAACCAGGAAGGCACCTCACAATGCACCCTGGAGGGGACTGTCAGTTTCCTAGGCTACTTAGCGTGCCTCATTTCCACGTATTTACAGCAGACATCTGTCACATACACGAGGACTGACAATTAAGTTCGCGAACTCATCCTAGAAAAAGTGCTCCATACCTCATTGCTGAGTATCACTAGGGTCACCTTCAGCGCCTCGTCCACCCCTCAAAGCAACTTTCGTTCCCTTTTGTTTACAGACTCCTCTCCCTCTTTGTACGTGTAAATCAAGGCATTTCCGAATTGCGTGCTCACGTCCGTCCGTGGACGATCATGGCGATAACTCCTCAAGCACTTTTAAAGGACCTCAGCATCACTACCATCTTCCTGTTATCTTTCACCGGGGTGACTGCAGAAGCCTTGTAACTGGTCCCCCTGCGTCTGTTCTTGCTCCTCTCCCAGCTGTTCCCACACAGCCGCCAGCGTGACACAGTTAAGAGGTCGGTCCGGTCCGGGCAGGTCACTCCTTGGCTCACTGCCTTCCGTTTCCGCTCATCCTTCCTCTCGGATCACAGCTAATAGCCTTACAACGGGGTGGCACCACTCCTGCAGCCGCAACAGCCGTGCCACCGCCTTTCTCCACTCCGGCACACGGGTCTCCTGGCGCCTCTTCCGGTGGGAAGTGCGCACACTCGCTCTGCGCGCCCCGGCCCCGCCCCCTGCCTGGAGCGCTCTGCACCCCGCCCCCACCCCGGGCTGGGGCCCTGCTCCCTCACTTCCGCCTTGAGGTCTTTTTCTCAGGTGGCTTCCTCTGGCTGGCCTAATGAAAGCACCAAACCAACAAGCAAATAAATAAAAGAAACGCTCCCTACCACACAGAGCTTGCTCCCTTCCCTGTTTTTAATTTTTCTTTCTAGAACTTATTAATGCTATTATCTAACATAGATATTTAATATAGGTTCAATGAGAACAGAGATGTGGGGGAGGAGTTGTGGCTGTTTTGTGTACTACTCATACTCATTGACTAGCACGTGGTAGGTGTTTAATGAATATTTTTGGAGTGAATGACAGAATGATGAACAGTGGTAGAAGTTCGTTAAGAGATCAGTAAAGACATCCTTGGCGAAAAAAATCCACGAGGTACTTTTAGACCTAGCTAGCTTGTTAATGAATCTGCATAATTTCTGCAAATTATTGGTAAAGAAAACCATTGCGTGCATTAATTGGAATAACATATTATTGAAGTAATGTACGTTACCCCAGTTATATTATTTAGAAACACATAGTAGGATTCAAAGATACTTACCAGGATTTTTAAAGACCTCTAAGTTATCTGGCTCTTTTGGCCTGTTCCTCTGAATTATTTTATTTTGCAATGCTCCGTGTCTACTGTGCTTATAGATTTATAGCAGAATGATTATAGCAGCCTCAAAGAACTTGGCAATAAAATGAAAATCAGCCTCATTCTTCCTAGCTCTTCCTAACACTTTCCTAATTTATCTCTATTATTCAGTTGTTTCAAGTTTAGTGTGCAGCATTACACACCCCTCTGCCTAGCACTGTGCCTGTACCCTACAGATAAACTGGAAAAGAATAAGGTACTAATGTGGGGGTTCCCGAGCACGGTGGTATTTCGGTTTTAGCATAAACTTAGAGCATTAACGAAGAGTAAATAGCAGATTTAATTATAGATGTGGAAAGCCTCAGAGGTACTAGGAGGACGGGAAGACAAAGTCAGAAACATTACAGCCTCAAAATAATAATAGTGTTAGTATTTCACTGTACAAAGCACATCTAAGAACTTTATCTTTTGTGTACCTCGTTCACTAGGAGCTTGAAATAAGTATTTTTATTGCTTTAAAGATGTGGAAACCAGGCTCAGTGAGGTTGTGTGTCATTTATAGTCACATATCTGTTAAGTGAATGACAAAGGATTATCAACCCCATGTCTCACAGTTCTAAATTATTATGTTCTTTTTACTGCATTAGGTTAACATACTAATTGATCCTTGATCAAAAATGATCAAGGCACCTGAAACAGATTGGTTTTTAAAAACATACCAAAGGCATCTGTGAAAAAAAAATGTCAGGGTTTGTTTTTGTTTTTTTTTTATATTCACCATTTTAAGGCAAGAATATTTTTTCCAAACCTTAGTATAAAATTTTAAAGATTGAAAAATAAAATTTGCAGGTCACATTTTTTTCCAGTTCCAGCAAATTTTTTTCCAGTGTTTTTTCTAGTTTATTTTTAAAAATGAAAAAGGAAATGCTTACTTTATTAATAGACCTACAAGCATTACATATGAATACACAATCCAATCAAAAGAATTTATGAACATTTACAAAAATTGCATTAGGTGAAGGACTTGTGATCAGATAAAATGCTTCGTGGTAAGTGTGTAAACCATATGTTTATAAAATATTTCCTTTAGTATATTCAGTGTAATAGTTCTACCATATGCAGGTTGTCCAGCTTGAAACTCATAATTGTGATCTAGTCAAACAGATAAAATAGATGCCTAGAATACAAATATAAATTATCCTTGTATATAATTAATTTATGATATACTCTGCTTTGAAAGTTTTGAAATAAGCCCAAAAGATATCCAAATCGTATTTCTATTATAAATGGTTTCACAAACCACATGATGATTTTATGTTTAATTTAATTTTCATTACTATCTTCTAGAACTATTTTTTTTTCTGAAATATTAAAGAAGAAGGATGTCATATTGGGTATGTAACTTACTATAACAGCACAATTGGCTACTTTGCTTTTTATAAGATATTTATTCTCTTGCACTTCCAAACATTCATAAGACATTCAAATCATTAATGGAACATTTTTCATATCTTCAAAGCAGTGGCTTTATTTTTTAAATCCTGATTATGTCCAAATCTGTAACGTGTGCATTATTTTTCTGAGCATTGATTTTGAGTATGGTAGCCCAACACCAAGCCAAGATCTGTATAATGTAAAAACATATTAACTAGTTCATTAGACTGCTATAGAGAAATAGCGCAATAGATTGTGACATTAAGAGTGCTTAACAACCAACCACATAGAGGGTCTCATTAAACTTTAAGCTCCTTCTTATGCCTTTAATAATAATCACCATCATTTTTCCAATTTCAGGATGTTCTTCACCCCAATAGAACTCCCTGTTTGTGGCGGCTCCGCAGAAACACTGGCAGCTACGTCGAGAGGCCATTTCTCTCCGCCCTTAACTCTCCTCATTTCTTTCTGTGAGGTCTCAGGTTTTACTCTGACATTTCCTTTTACTTCGACACTGACCTCGACTTCTTTTCTTTTAACTAAAATAATTATGGAATACCTACTCTTTGCAAGGTTTTATGCCATGTCTTTTATTGTATCTTACGATTTTATCTCGGATTCATTTCTTGGTTTCCCCTAATCATTTGCATATAGGAAAGGAGTTCTTCGCAGTTGTAGTAACCCTATTACTTGATATTTTGAATCCTTCCAGTTGGGTTGTCTCACTGCATCCTTTTTAAGTAGAAGCTCCTGTTTTCTCTGAGGAGCCTCAAGTCCTAAAGCTTAGAAACTGCTCCCCTTAATTCCCTGTGCACGTACAGTTAGTGGAGAGCCTTCCCATAGAACAGGTTTCCCCACCTGCCTTCCTCAGCTTCTACTGCAGTGAGAGGAATTTCCGCCAGCTCTCCGCCAAGGCGATAGAGTCCCCCTCCACCAGTTTCTCCACGACGTCATTCCTGCAGTTTCCCCCTCTCTCTCCTGTATCAGTGTCTCCACCTCCACTGTATCACTATCTGCACACAGACCTCTCTGCTATTTCCCTTAAGAACTCTCTCTCTCAGTACGTCACTAATGCTTGTTATTCTTTATGGCAAAATTACCAGTTACCATAGGCAGGGTGTCCTTTTCCTCCCAGTCGAACCTCTTCCTTCCCTACTCTCTGGAAACGTCTCCAATGACTTTCTTGTTTCAAATCCAAAGGCTCTTCTCTGTTCTCTCAGCAGCATTCCGTGCAGTTAAGCCACTCCCTGCTCCGGGAATACTTGATTTTCTCAGTTTTTTCTCACTCAACCATTCTGGGAAGCACATAGCAGCACTGTATCCTGCTTTCTCAACCTGGGCAAAGAGACATGGAATTTAAGAAATGCCCTCCCCCCGCCCCCAAGGGATCATGTGGTGGAGGACAATATTACATATCAATATTATGCAAGTCAAAAGCCTCCTACGTCTCAATCCTCACACTTTGAAAGGTTGTGTGCGCTTCAGTAGTTCAGTGAACCCAGGTGTGGCCCCGCCAGCAGCAACAAGGAGTCCTTGGGGCCCAAAAGGCTGGCTGTTGGGCATGTTGCAGGCAGGGTAGGAGAAGTGGATAAATCACTTCTCTTCCAGAGCCCCTCACATTTGTTTAGAATAAACAGTCTCGCCAAAACCACCATGGAGAAAAGAACTTTCAAACTTTTACATGTGTCAAGGGACTCATTACCACATCAAGCATAGCAAAATGGGTCTTTTAAGGCTTCATATACCAGTGAAAATCTTACAAATGTAGGATGGGGCATACTTTTTGTCCTGGATGTCCTTGAGGCATTGACCGTAATTCAGGTTCAAAATCTTTTTCTGAACCCACATAGTCGTAGAGCATCATGTTATACTGTTTACATTAGATGTTGTTATTGCACCAACATATCCCAAAAGCAAGCTAAATGAGATGCCTTTTGATTTGAGCCAAGTGAGAACAGTTAAAGAGGCTGGATTCTAATTTGCCTTTGAAGTTAATGGAGTGGCAGACAGTTGCGAAGCAAAGGTGTGGAAGGGGAACTCTTGGGTGCAAAGAGCAAAGCTCGCATCCTCCCCCCAAATTAGGCTGCTTCCTCTGTCAGAGAGGAACACTTGTTAATCATGAACTACGCATACATCTAACCCAACTTAAGTGCCCACGAGCTGAGGATAATGGAACGAAAAACAATTTAAATCACATTATGCAGCAAGAGACTGAATAATGTATTTTGGTACTGTCTCAGTGCATTTCATTACCTCAAGGCCACAGATTTGCTCCTGCAACTTTAAATAGCAGAAGGAAAACACACTTTGGGGTTATATTGTTCTCTGTGATTCACGGGTTCTCAGCAGTGAACAGAGAGCATTTGCTTCAAAAGGATTTTTCCTTTTCTTTGCCTGCTGCCGATTTATGGTTTGTTTTTTGAAGGGCTTTGAAAGTGTTGAATCTGCTAAAAATATAGTTATCTCTGAATGTCATCAGAAGTTTCAGGAGAATTTCTATGACCAACAACTCTTTTAAAGACATCCAAACCATATCTTAATAAAAGACGTTAGTCATAGTTATGAAATATCTTTCAAGGATACAACATTGTTACTTTACCTTTTGGGGGGTGCTATTAAAATACATGTGAAGAGAAAAAAATGAACATTTACCTTAGTATATTTTGTGTTACTTTTATAGTACTTTAAAGTGGAATTACAATAGTCATCAATCAGGTGTACAGGTGCTAAAAGAGGAAGAACTGCCACTATCTGAGAGAAAATAAATGAGCCACTCAGATCAGAGAAAAGCTATACTTTTGAGTACAACTATCTCATCCGTTTCAATATGAAATAACCCCCTGAATGTAATGATGAACTATGGAAGTTCCTGTACAATTAGGAGTTATTGCATCTAACAGTCATGAGCATTTACAGCTGAAAGATACTTCAGTCCAATCGCTTCATTTTTCACAGGTGGAGTCACTAAGGCACAGAGAGAATCAAAGACTTCCCAAAGGGTACGCTGCTAGGACCAGAATCAAATTCCATCCTGTGGTCTAAGTTCAATTGGAGCGAAATTAAAAAGACAGTAATTAGGTCCCATTGAAGGCAACACTGCAGACTAAATGCTCAGAAGAAAGGACAATTCCTGTATAATTTGGTTTTAAGTACTTTATAATGCATGGCTGAGCTGGCAGCAAAGCACAAATAATAAGGAAGGCAAAAATGCTGAGAAAGTACAAATTTAGAGTGGCATGTAGGTGCTGGGGTGGTATATGTTCGTGGTATTTGCCAGTCCCTGAGGGCCAGAAACCTGGGATTTACTTCCAGAATAAGTAATCTGGGACAAGCTGCTCAATCTGTCTGAGTTTCTTTTTCTTTCTTTTTTTTTTTTTCATCCCTAAAATGGCTTAATAGTGACTCATATTATGGGTTTGTTGAAAAAAATTAAGTGAGATAACATGCAAAAATCCATTTTAAAATTTGAGCCATCAACTTTGGGAATCACTACTTTCACAAAGTCAGTTGCAGTTTACCCAAGGGAAAAAAATCACTTCTATTTCTTTATAAGTAGGGGCCAAAAGAGCACTGAAAGTTGAAATCAGAAGTTCTGGAACTGAGGAGAGTTTCGCTTCACAGAAACCTGAAATTTCAGGCAGCGAACATCAGACTGGGTACGAGGAGAACTCTCAAGAAATGGACTTTCGTTGTTTGGGAAAAAGAATTGAAAATTTCTCTTGGAAGCAATATCAAAGGCAGTCCTTTAAAAAAATTACATGTATTATATAAACTAAATAAGTGCCAAGAGTTTCTGAAAAACAATCGGACAAAGCCATGCCTCCAGAGTCCACGGAGCTGAAGAGGCCTCGATCTGATTTAATGGGTTTAATAACACCCCGGTCGCCTTTCTTGGGAAGTCGATCTCTGAGTGCAGAGATTTCCAAGCACTTATTTGGGAGACCACAATTTCTCTTTGCCCTCAGAATATCTCCAGTTTCTGAAGCTTTTTATAGCCATCATTGAATACATTGTTTGACAAGCGTTTTTATTACTGAGATAAAGGCTTTTGGTTTACTATTCATGCAGAAAACTCTTGACAATTCTCCATAGTATTAACTACCAAAAAATAGAAGCAGTCTAGTGGGACAAAGTCCAATTTCGATATTCACAGAAGAGGAGGCAAAGGTGTTTGTATCAAGTGAAAAGAAGAATTCAAGGGCGTCATGAGCAGGAGATGTGGGTGTTTATGAAAATGTGCCGGATGCAGCGGGTAGTGAGGGATAGGCTGTCTGCAAGTTGCACCTGTTTCCTGACATAAGTAGTCATTGAACCCCTTTCAAACTCAGAAGCATCCTCAATTTTGCAATAAATTATAACTCACTTGAGTAACAGGTCAAATTAGAATTGTGAGTTTATGCTGCCTGGTGTGATCAAAGCAACTGCTGAGTTTCCCCAACTGTGGTCTTTTCATCCCTGATGCCTGGCTCTTTATATGACTCTTTCAAGGGGGCCTCTAGCTCCTGTGACACCTGCCTTCAACACTGCCCCAGAGCAACTTGGTAACAGGCTAGATCTTCATAGGAACCCACACCCAGCTCTCAGCAGCACTCCCGTTCAAAGCGTTCAGCAGGAAATCAGCAGACCAATACAGCAAAATTCTACCAGCGCGAATCTCCAAACTTAATTAAAACGACTTGTTCATCTGGATTTGGAGACTGTGAGGTGTTTTTGTTTGTTTGTGTTTAAGTCGTTTAGTCTCCAGCTTAAGGGGTGATACAATCCTCCACTTCTCATTTTACGTGAGAAACCTCAGTCGTGCTTGTTGTATGGGTTGTGTATCTTATTTAGGGTTTTATATTATAATCAAAGAGTTCCCCTGCTTTGAAAAAAAATTGTCACTGCTCAAATTAAGGATGCCTTCGTTCCATGGAGTGGAAACACTTGGTCTCTTTCTGACAACTCCTACCCTTCTCACTACCTAGTTTGGAAGGAATTGCAACTAGACACCGTTATTGTTCTAAGTACAATCGGACACAGTCCCTAAGAAGTCACGACTAAATAACACTAAGGTCATCTTTCCAACACTCCTCTGTTCTGGAGACTGTCATAATAGGGTTCCTGGAAATTGTATCATTTTTATAATGATGCCTTTGGGGCTCTACTTAGGTGATTGTCCCTTTCTAATCATAATGACTCACAAAATGACTGGATGGGGAGATGAGTTTCCTTGGATTCATGTATTTCTTCAAGAAACATGAGTTGAATAGTAACTTCAGGTGATCCCTGGATGACACAAGAGTTTTATGTATTTGTTTTTTTTAATAAAACATGATTATATTTGAACTTTATATCTTAGCAATATAGTTGCTTATTATGTGCTAAGTTGTGTTCTAAGTACTTTATGTACATTGACTAACTCAGTCCTTCAACAATCCCATGAGATAGGCAGTATTGCTATTCTCTGTTTGTTTTTGTTTTGTTTTAGTAGATGAGGGCTGTCTGGAAAAAAATTCAGCCACAAATGTCTCTATTTTTCGTATTACATGGCTGGATACTTTCTGGACAGCTCTCATATGTGCTGCCGAAGTGAGCATATTTTGTTTTATTTTTAATAAAAAACTGAGCCATACACAGTTTAAGTGACTTGCCAATGTGGGTAATAAATAGAGGAGTTGAGATTTTAGTCCAGCCAGCATAGCTCCAAAGGTGGAGCTCTCAATCACCTCTCTGCTGCCTCTGTGGAGTAGAGATGAAGTGTAGTGTGAGAGGCTATTTGTCAACCCTACAACACTCGTCTATTTCCTCCTTCCTAACAGAGCCTCGATTGCTTGGACTTCTCATGCTATCTCACACAATGTTTCCTTAGAGAAGGCTGATCTCATCCACTGGGATGGACCTAATTGGTCTAAGAGTAATCCATCCTCAGTTAGAGTATTGAGTTCTGAACTAGGTATGAGCCAATGAGATGGGATGGGGTGTTTGCTGAGACTAGGAGAGTCCTTCACTCTTGTCAGAGGGCCTCCTGAAGCCCCTGGGCTCCCAGCTAGATGGCCAATACATGGAGTTGGAAAAAGCCAAAGAAATTATGAAGAGCTAGAGAGCTGAAACCACTGGATGAAGCTGACCTCTGTAGTATATACTCCAACACTGGATCTCTAATTACGTCCATCAACTGATTTCCTTCTTCATCAAGATGGCAAGTCAACCTTTGGTTGTTTCAGAATACGACTTGTGCACAAGGGGCCTTGTGCTTGTTTGCCTCTTGGTTGTGACAACATGAGTCACAATGATATATCTGTGTAGGCACAGCCATCAGGATGTAGCACATAGCGGGAGCCAACTGGTGTACTTCCAATCACATTCTCTGCATCAGTGCTATGTATTTTCCTCTTGTAAAGATACCGTGTATCCATGGTAGACATCATCAACAATTCCAGGAGGTGGCAGAGGGAAATTAGTAACTTTTTAGTACAAAATTGTATTTGTAGTCATGAAGAACTAAGTTCATGTCATCAGTGAATTTACATCTAAAGCACTGAACATTTACATGAAAGCTTTCAAATCTCTCGCAAAGATCCTTGCCCAGGAGAATACACCACATGTAGTGAGCAGTTTCCTTCCAATGAGGCAATGCACATTTGAATGTTTTCACTGTAGCAAAAAGTCTGTTCCAAATTATTTTTCTAGAAGAAGATGGTATTTATTATAAATATATACTATTGGAAGAAAAGATAATTTGATGAATGAAAATTTTCAACAAATAACATGTTCTGTGTTTATTAACATGTTCAATAGTCTATGTTAAGTCACGTGTTAAATGCTAATACAGAGGAGCTTTTCACAGGCACAATTAATCTATGGATCATTGAGTTCTGATCATTCTGGAAGTTAATTCAGTAAAGGAGTGAAATTAGGGTTTCTAAAATTTACTTGTTTCTTGATTGGTGTATTCATTTGCTACAGCTACCAAAGTATCACAGATTTGGTGACTTAAATAACAGAAATTTATTTTCTCACAGTCCTGGAGGCTGGAAGTCGAGATGAAATTGGAACTGTACCAGGCCTCTCTGTTTGGCTTGTAGATGGCCATCTTCTCCCTGTGTCTTCACAGGGTCTTTCCTCTGTGTTTGTTTATGCCCTAATCTCCTCCTCTTATAAGGACACCAGTCATACTAGATAAAGACCCACCCAAATAAATGTATTTAACCTTACTTACCTCTTTAAAAACCCTCAAACTGTAGCTACATTCTGAAGTATTAGGGTTAGGACTTCAATATGTGTATTTTGAGTGAACACAATTCAGCCCATAACAATTGAAAACAAAAAAGTTTTAATAACATTTTTTTTTTAAACCCAACACACTACATGCAATCTAATTTAAACATCAGCTCTGAATGAGGTAGTTTGTCAGCTTTAGAAAGTGAGGCTTTTAATTTTTTTTCTACTTCCTTAATGTTTGTTTTGGGTTTACAAACCCTATCAAATGGTTGGCTTTTTATTAAAACCAAGTGGTAAGCAGAGATCACACCAGGGGGAAATAAGCTACTTTTAATGAACAATTTTCATTTCCACTAATTATGGGTCTATCAGCGTCATTCTAATTTAAACAAGCAATCCCTCCTCGCTAATGATCCTAAAACCATGAGGCTGTGTCGGGCCTTTAGAGCAGCTTCTGCTCCTGGGGGGCCCATTTATTGCACATGGAATGCAACTTTGGGGGTGCTAAGCATTCACGCAGATGGCACAGACAGCCCAGGAATCCCAAAGGGGAGAGGTCTGAAAACATAAGTAAGTTGAATGTGGTCAGGTTTTTGGTTTTGGTTTAGCTTGGTTTTTTGTTTGTTTGTTTGTTTGTTTTTGTCTTGACAAAGAATCCATGCATATCCTAATTCCAGTCTCTCCTATTGAGGGACATCTACTGTCTTTTTGCTTTCATGGCAAGTTGACTGTGCATAATATTCTTGGCTCACCCTGTTTTTTTCTCTTGGCACCTTAAATTCTCCAGTGGATGTTGTGGACAAGTCTGAGGCTCACCATTTGACACCCACCACAGTAAAAAAGGTGACTTTGAGTAAAAAGCATAAGTGGATGTTAAAAACAGGTGAAAGTTTGATGAGGAACAGAACACGTACGTAGAGAGAAGAATGTGTGAGTCCGAGTTCTCTCTAGCTCCCACCCCAACTCCTTCCCTTGTGACGGTGAACAGAAGGATCCAAAGAACTCCAGCGGTCTACTTCGTCTTCCCTTCTAGGCTCTGGTCCCCCCTCACACCACTACCAGGCCCAGCTCTCTCTCTACAGAGCAAGCTTTGAAGATCCCATTTTACATGATCAAAGCACTGAGCTCTAGTGGGGTCGCCTGACATTATGACAGGCAGAATAAAAGGGCTTATTCCAAAGGAATTAGCTGGGAGAAGCAGAGGGACATGAAGAACATCTATACAAACACAGGCCAACCAAGGCCTTTCTTAGGCCTGGAAGAACATTGTCAAATTCCAGATGATTCAGATTGGTTTTTGTTGTTTTTTGTTTTTTCCTTATGGTCTAGTGCACCCCATTCTATGTGAAAATGTGGCCTCTTAATGATTGCTGTTAGTAAGCCTCAGTAGCATCAGACCTATCACCTTTATTTTCAGTCTGATTAAAGATTAATTTTCTAGTTCTAAAAGTGGAACTAAGCACAGACCTTTTTTTTTTTTAATCATAAATAATGGGCCTTTACAATGACCAGGCTGACTCACAAGGCATGCACAAAGCCAAAGTGACCTTGAAGGCTGCCTCCCACCCTCACTAGGCTTAGCGAGGTGCAGGAGGAAAAAGGCTTCATTTCTTACCACTCAGGCCAGTGTGGTACCATTGACAGTGGTGATGTCCGAGTCCTGCTAGAGGCCTGTGGGGCCCAAGAAGTTGAGTGTCTCTCAGTCTGGTCTCGGAAGGGCCAGCAGTGGCTCCCAGTAGCAGCCCCCGTGTAGACCAGTGCTCACCCAGCTCCCTCTGGGCAGGGGGAGAAAGCAGGGGGCCACAGAGCCCTCCCTTTTCGGAGAGACTAGTTAGTGTTCTCATTCAAAGCAGCCCACGCCAGCAACGATGCTGTGCACGACTAACTAGTAAACTGTGACAAAGACTTTCTCCTTGACCAGACTTGAGTCAGGCTCCTCCGAGCCTTCACCAGGCTCGACCTCAGGTTCTGTCCTTAGACACTCAGCCCGGCTTCAGCAAGAATCCTGCCGGGCCAGGTTAATGGAAACCCCCCACCATCTGTGTCTCACCCCCGTGGCCTGCCTTCAGCAAGAGTCCTGTTGAGTCTGTTTGGTAAGAAGACCCCTAACCTTAACGTTTCCTCTTCGTAACTTTCCATGCACTGACCCCACCCTGCCCCCTGGCGGGAAACCCCCACTTGTCTTGGCTCCGTCCGGAATTTAGCCTGATCTCGCCCCATCTCTCCCCTGCTGCAGAGCCCCACCGCGGGGATCCGTGACTGCAGAACATCTTCCTCGCCGTTGTTAACCAGTGTCAGGACTTCTTTTCAGCTTTAAGACATAGTTTCTTTTTTGTTTGTTTGTTTGTTTGTTTAGTTAATTTATTGGGGTGATATTGGTTAGCAACATTGCATAGGTTTCAAATGTACATTTCTATAATACATCGCCTGTGTGCGTGCTCACCACCCAGGGTCAGTTCTTCCATCACCATGTATTTGACTCCTTTTTCTCTCTTCTATCACCTCCCCTCCTCCCCTAACCCCTGGTAACCCCTAAACTTCTGTCTGTGTCTGTTTCTGTTTGTTTGTCTCATTCATTTGTTGCTTTTACTTTTATATTCCACATATGAATGAGTGAAGTCATATGGTTCTCAACTATCAAACTAAAAGGCTTCTGCACAGCTAAACAACCATCTACAAAACCAAGAAGCAAGATACCGAATGGGAGAAGATATTTGCAAACACCTCTGATAAGGGGTAATATCCAAAACATATAAAGAAATACAACTCAACAGCAACAGAAAAAAACCAAATTAAATAAATGAGCAGAGGACCTGAACAGACACTTCTTCCAAGAAGACACACATGCCACCAACAGATTGTGAAAACAATGCTCATCCTCATTAGCTATCAGGGAAATGCAAATCAAAACCACAATGAGATACCACCTCACACCTGTGAGAATGGCTGTTATCAACAAGACAAGGAATAACACGTGCTGGAGAGGATGTGGAATATATTTTTCTTTAACGAACACCAGTCCTTTAAAAAAGTTTTAGTAAATGCCAGCCCCTGCTTACATTTCAGGTCCAAAAGAAAATCTGTCTCGGGATCCCATCAAGGCAACCCCTGTTTTGGTTCTGCCGACCCACTGGTTCCAGCACGAGAACTGTGGGGACGAATTTATTTCCAAAATGTAGCTATGATTTTTCAGACTTTTATGGAAGAAAGTCTCCATGAAGAGAGTCATTTCTTGACTTACTAAGATGTTAAATTTTGTTCTGGCAGAAGATGTGTCATCAGGGTGTGCTGTCCTGGGCTCTACAAACAGGGTGATACTACAGTGTATCTCCTGACACGCCAGGCACAGATTTCGGGATAGAAACAGAAACGCCCTTGCCATGATTTTCTGAGACTGTAATCTGATAACAACGTGATTGTAGTGTGAAATAATTATTAAGTGCATTAATACTAGATGAGAATATGTAATGTTAAAAACAAAATTCAACTGGGTACATTTTAAAGATCTTACTGGCTTTATCCAATGAGTCACAAATCAGTCGGCATCCCATTGAGTGGGGAGAAAGGAGTTCTGAGGAAAACGAGCCCTTTAGAGGCAGAAGGAAGCGGGAAGAAGGAGCACCAGGCAAAAGGTCGGACTGGTGACCGCGAGGCTGCTTTCCGTCAGGTGACAGCAGACGTCTATCAGCAGGTGACCGCACTGGTCCCGACCAGTGATGCCTGATGGACTGGTTTAAGACTTCATTTCAAATTTCCAGCTATAATAATACATACAGTATAATAATAATAGTCATGGGGAAGTACAGTACGGCCTAGGGAAGATAGTCAATCATGTTGTAATAATTAACGATGGTGTCAGATGGGTACTAGCTTTATCAGGGTGATCACTTTGTAAGGCACATAAACGTCTAATCACTATGGTATTCACCTGAAATGAATAGAGTAATATCATATGTCAACTATAACTGAAAAATAAAATTAAGACCCCATTTCTGAGACCCAAAACTGGAATTAAGGTACAGTTAACTGGAATTAAGTCTCGGTTTGGCGACATGGGGCTTAGCATAAGTGGCGCCATTTAGGACCTGCTGTCCTGTTTTTTAACAGTAATGGGCCATGCAGCTATCAGGGTCCTAGCTCGTATCTGCTCAGGGTTTTGTACTTCTGCTTCAGTACAGAAGGAGAGGCTCTCAGTTTACAGATGTAAAGCATAGGAATGACTGACATCAACTTTCGACGTGGCCCATGGCTCAGAGTTTCAGGCTGAAGGTTGGATTCAGTTACTCTCATTTAATGGACTAAACTAAGTGCCTGGTGCTGACCTGCTTTCCGTTCTTCTCAGCAGCATTGGGTCCTCGTTCCCAGATGTCGTGCCGGGGTCAGCCGCTTCTAAGGGCGAATCCACGTTCGTGGCCTCACAGGGTTTGCACCAGCTCCAGCACAGAGCCAGCCAGGTCCAGCGGCCTGTCCTATCCAAGTGCAGATGCTTCCCACGGGCAGCAGAGAAGAAGCCAAAGAGAACAGACACACGGCCTTTCCAGACTACACCCCCTCTCCCCTCAAATACCGACCCAACTTCTAAGCTGGTGCCTGAGAGCAGTTCTCAGGAACTTTAAGTAAGTTTAATCAGCTTAAGGATATGCTTGGCGTTATCTCATCTACAGACTTAGGTATAAACTATTGTTATTTAATGTATTTTAGTATTTTGATCTTATTTTTAAATCCTTTATTTTGGTGGCAAGTTGGTGTCAAGCTAACAATCCCCAAACAAAGTCTGTATGTCCTGCTTCCCAGTCCCCCCTCCACCGACTTCCCCTCTGAATCCCCAAATCAAGCTTCCGACCCCATCGGACTTAACTCTGTTGACCTTAGGGAAGTCTCGGTGGGAAAGAGGCCGAGGATCGCAGCAGCAAGCCCATCCCTCGTGCCTGAAATCCGGTCGAACTGTGGCTCCATCAGTCCCACAGAGGACTAGGAAAGAGGGCTGTGACAATGAGCACCAGTCCAGGGACAGCCTGCCGACGGTGCTTGGCGCTACTGGCCACGGGGTCCCCTGGGTGTCCCACGAAACAATGCCCTTCAGGAGGCATAGAGATGTGGCAGGGCCTGCCTTTGTCAGGGAATTCCTTGTAAAGGCCAGTGTGTACTCACCCCTTGTTGAGGGGGTGAAGCTACAGGGGAGAGTAGAGGCTAATCAATACTGGATGAAATAACGGGGATCCCTGAGGTGACGGGGAGCTGTTCAAACCTCAGGCACTCTGCCTTGGGTAGGTGGGGTCTTGGGGCACCTGTTTCTGACCATTAGTATGCTACTGTCATTAACAAGGTACATGGGTTTTCTTAGGAGTGTTGGGACCTGAAACCCATCGAAAATCTTTACTGTGGATACTGGGGAGTTCACCTTTGAGTTACCCCAAGGAAGGACTAGCCCTGCTGGATTTGCACACAAGACACTAGACCTCTTGGGCTGGTGTGTACGGGCCGGCTAGGTAGTGAGACAGTAGAAAGTTCCTGTTATAAGCTAGGTGGGGGTGTCCGGGGCAAAACAGGCACTCTGGGAAAGGAGACAGAGGGGCGAATTCTAGGGACGTTTAGGAAGTCCCCTGTAAAACGGAACCTCCAAAAAAACGCTGCATTTAAAACTTCCATAACTCTAAGAATCTCTTTTGCCTACAAGCAAAACAGGTGGGCTGAAGTTCCGGTCTTCATGGACAGAGCGGCAAGAAGAACAGTTTCTACCCGACGCCTTTGATTTGGGCAGGGGCTTCCAAGGGCCGAGAGCCCGTCCCGCCGCAGACGTGCGGTCCCCGGGGCCTTTCACGTCAGGAACTCCAGGATTATTTTGAGGCTGCGGGGGTGGGGGAGGGGTGGGGGCGGGGGAATATACAAACGGGCAGAGTGTATACACCACAAGGGGGCGCTGCGCGCACCTTCCGAAGAAAACATTTAAGAATCCGTCTTTGGGGGGGAAACGTTTGCTTTTGGGGGACTGACTTCTCTTTCTAGCAGCGATATCTAAGAGACGGTGAATTTGTTCAGGAGCCTCATTGAGCCCTAAAACCCAAAGGCACACTTCCACATCTGAGACTCGTCCTTAAAGATTTTCCTTTTGGGTGGTGTAATAATTCGGCTAAATTTCACATGATCCAACACTTTTGAGGTTTTGAAATAAACGAGAAGGTAATACAGTAGAAAACACTGACTCCATCCTCCTCTTTGCATTTATTTCAAGTTTTAAACAAAGACTAGTTATTCATTGCCTTAAGTGCGGTCCCCAAGTCTGGGTTCACGTCAGTGTGCACGGGTGCTGACTGCCTGAATTTGCTGTGAACAGCAGGGGTTCAAAAGTTGGCCTGTCTGCAATCACTCAAACATGGTCCTCTTTCATTAGCTACTGGATGGCAAGAGTTTAAAGTACTTTCTCTGAAAGGCGGACGGTAAGCGGCCACCGCCTCAGCAGCCCTCCAGCCTGGCCACCCACCAGGACACCTGCTTAGGACGCAAACGCAGCCAGCGGGCTGGGCGTGCCACTCACACGGCTGCGTTGCTTAAAAGTCCAAAAGGTCATTGCTGGTCATCTTTAGGGCTTGGGAGCCCCTGTTGTAGCAAATGAATTAGCTAATTACAGTAGACCTTAAGTTAACCGGCACCTATGGGGATTGGTAGATGTAGACAAAGGTCCGTTACCCGAAATTCAAGCAACCAGCACTCGCAAGCAACCGGCAAAACGATTCTGCCAGTTGCTTGAGTCCCGGTAACGGTGAGTCGACTGCATTCTCTCTTGCAAAAGAGATAAGCCCGTGCCTAGTTTTCAGCGTGTGTCGTGGAGCACACATGACATTTATCATAAATCCTACATGATTTGACAAGTGTGTCAGGGACCAGAGAAAATGCTTAAATAATTTCCCTGGGGTTATAAATATACGAATGTTAAAGCCACAGCCAGAATTCACAGTCTCTGAGCTTCTAGCCGATTTTTATGAGTGAGATCTGCTGTCATCCTTCACCCCGTCTCTGACGCAGTCAAGTGAAATCAGGATAAAGGAAAACAAAGAACCTCTCGGGGTGCATGTTTTACGTTTTCTTCGGTGGGAAGTTTTAGGGTACAAGTTCAGAGTGCTGAGCAGGATAGCGCTTTTTAAATTTTGAGTCATATTACAAACAATGGAACTCTGAATGAAAAGGAATTACAAAGCTCCTAGAGGTCTAAAGTCTGAACAGACACCCAAGCTTGACGGTGAAGCAGGAATGACAAGAGGAGAGCACACAACTTAAACACAGTGACTGAACACAACTAGCAGCCCCCAAACAAAATGGCAATGCTGTATCAAGAAGAACGATGGAAAGGAAGAAGTTCACAAGCTGAGTGAGGCAAACCCAGTTCCATCTGAGAAGAACGACCATATTGTACCTGCTGCTAACGGGGCTGGTGGCTGCACGTTACCTGCACATTCACGTCTGTGTACCTGTCGGGTCTATACACCCACGGACTCCGGATTGACTGTATGTGAGATGAGTGCGAAACTATTTTAAATTTAATTATGAAACAAAATGAAAGGTATCCAAGTGCTCTGGACGTCGGTGGCGAGGGGCACAGAGCTGGCAGAGCTGACCTTTGGGGAATTGGGGCTCTGATCCAAGAGAAATGAAAGTCCCGGTCGTCATGGGAACAAAGAAAGGACAGGAGCGGGCATAGGTGGCAATGTGTCTCTTTGATCCTGTGTGACGGCTCCGCCTCCAGGGGCTGGCACCGAGTCAAGGGGATCTCAGGAGACTTCTGGGGGCGATGGCCAAGTGCAAGAGTGGAGAGTCCCCTGCTTCTGTGCTCAGACTGCACCCTGGAGTCTCTGTGCACTCCCCACGGTGGGGGTGGGAGGGGGCGCCAGGGGAGGGGCTGTCCCCCAGCCAGTTATCACCCCAGTGCAGCCACCATCGGGTCCAGAGGAGGGGTGTGGGGGCAACTGCCCAACAACAGCCTGCTCCCGAACAGTGGGTGAAATCCAGGTGTGGAAGCGGCCTCTCAACTCCCCTCTGGCTGTTCCTGATGCGGAGAGGCACCTAGGTCCCCAGAGCAAGGAGCTGGGCTGGGGGCAGGGTACCAATGGGGACCCGGGTTCGCGAAAGCAAAGGCGCTTGAGCCGGCCTTGGAAGGGCAGTGGGAAGGGGCAGCGCGTGTTGTCGGAGGGGAGCAGGGACCCCGATCCAGGCTGCAGGGGGCTAAATTGGGATGTCATGAGGTGACCACGGCATTTCACACTATTCTAGGCATCATGGGCCAAACAGAAGCAGCAACAATTTCTACCACAAGGAGCGGATAATCCTTGTTTCTTCTAAAATACTACTGCCTATTAAATGTGCGGTCCCCTCCTCGGGTCACACACGACCAGGTGTTTGGAAGACAAGGGGCCATTATCGGCAGGGTCCTATTAGCAAGAGGGGCCATCGGTGCCCGGTGACAGTGAGCTCGCCCTGCAGGGCCCGTCTCAGCCTAGCACCGCGGGGCCGGGGCAGGGCGGCCGGGCGTCACCTCTGGGCCCCCGGGCCTGGGGCCTCTTTCGGAGTCCGAGCACGACAACCGGCGGCGGTCTCGGGGAGGCTCCTGGGGGTACCTGGCACGGGGTGGCCGGCTCTGACAGTGGCCTCTGATGACGTCACGCCAGCGTCTGGCGCCTTCCAGGGAGGGACGGCCTCAGGGCCCCTCGGGGAGCCTCCTCGGGGGAGCTGGGGCACATGGCGGAGGCGGGGCCCGGGCTGGGGTCAGCGGCGGAGGGCACGTGCATCGGTGGGCGCCCCAGGCGACCCCTAAACACATCTGCTGGGCTCTTTTTTTTTCTGGGGGGGCGGGAATCGAACCCGGGCCGCCGAAGCCCAGCCGCTGCATCACCGGGGAACCCCCCGCCGTCAGGCTCTTTTGAAAGGGAGGTCGGAAGTCCTCCAATTGCAAGAAAGGGCAGAAACAGGCGCAGAATGCCTGTTCTTACCCGGTGTGGACAGGAGTTGCTAGGGGCCTGCCCGGCGCGGACCGCACAGGAAACAGAAGGGGAAGGAGGGGCGGGCGGAAGCAGGCGGGTGTTAGGGGAAGGCGGAGGGCCCAACAGACATTTGGACCCGAGGAAGGTACAGAGGAGAAGGTGCTGCCCAAGGAGTGGTCAGGGGACTAGCAGCAGGGGCACCACCTGGGAGCTTGCTGGAAACTCGGGGTATCGGACCCCCACCCCAACTCTGCTGACCGGGAAACACTGGAGATGGGGCCCAGCTGCCCGCCCTTAACATGCCCTCCAGGTGATTCTGGTGTGAGCTAAAGCTTGAGAACCCCTGGCACAGCCCAAGGCCCTCATTCCCAAATCCTGGCTGTGGTTTGACCTCCCAAAGTAGGCTGCCCAGACGGTCCATTGTAAACGGGACAAAAAGCCACGGTCTCAGTGGTGGCCAGCCTCCCCTCCCCGGGCTAAACTGAAGGTTCCGTGGACTGACCGCACACGTTTGTAACCGGCCAGGCCGTTGTTTTCCGGCCCGTTTCACACGGTGCGTGTGCTCAGTCTCCTGGGAACTTTAAAAGGCAGATTCCAGAACCACACCACCCTGTAGCTCTGCAGGGTAGGGCCGAGCAATTCAGATTTTTTAAAATTCGCCAGGTGCTGCTGCTGTGCATTAAAGTTTAACAATGACCATCTTTTAGAAAGTGGGAACACAATGAAGGCAAAGGTGTTGCCCGATTATAGAAGGGCTCAGTTAGCAAGTCGTGAAGAGGCAGAGACCCACACTAAGAGTACGGATTTGGGAGTCAGAAGTTCTTGAAGTTCTCTGAATCCAAGGGTTCTTATCTCTAAAATGAAAATAAAAATAGGCCTACCTCAAGGCATCATTACAAACATTAACTGAGGTAAAGCATCTAAAGCTCTGAGCACAGTGCTTGGCATGCTATAATGCTGTTACTGCGGTAATATAATATTCTTTGGAAATGAGACTGAACATTCTGGTGTTCAAATTAAGGACTGATCAAATTAAGGAAGACTTTGAAAGCTAGATAGAGGTTGTTTTAGTCTGTGTTTTCCAGAGAAACAAAACCAATAGGATATACTTTTATATAAATATAAATCAACATATATAAAGAGATTATATTATAAGGAAGTGGCTCACATAATTCTGGAGCCTGAGAAGTCCCAAGATCTAACGCTGGTCATCTGGAGACCCCACGAGCGCTGCTGGAACATACAGTTTCAATCCAAGTCAGAGCCCAAACCTAGGAGAGTCCATGGTGGTGTGAGTTCTAGTCCAAGTCTGAAAGCCTGAGAACCGGGAGAGCTGCCGGTTTAAGCTCTTCTCCAGGGCAGGAGAACCGATGTTCGGCCCACACAGCCAGGCGAGCCACGTTTCTCTTACTCACAGTTCTGTTTCACTCACGTCTTCCATTGACCGTGAGGCCCACCCGCACTGGGAAAGGCAATCCGTGTCACTCAGCCTCCCAGTCCACGTGTTTAGCTCGCCCAGAAACGTCTTCATGGACCACCTAGAATAATGTTTGACCAAACAGCTGGGCCCCGTGGACCAGAGAAGTTGAGTCAGAGTGTTAAGCATCACGGAGGTATCTGAGCCACTGGGTACGTTAGGCAGATGGCTGCCATACAGAAACCTGTGTCAAGAGGGATGTTAAGTTAGTTAGAAACGAAACAAAGAACTCAAACATTAGCTTCGATGCAATCATACTTTACTTACATTCAAAAACACTATTAACTATAAAAATCATGCGTTTCTGTGAGCAGAGGTAGACGGGCAGTACAGCATTTGACAAGAATGCTGTTGGACCTTCCTCGTAATAGGGGTGAAGTACAATTTGTGCGTTTTGTTCTTTGGGCAGCTCCATTAGGAAGAGGCCCATCCATCAGCAGCAGGAAAGCAGGAAGTCAGCAGAACGGAGTCTCAGCTGACATCCGCAGGCCTGACAGTCTATAATAGATGTAAGAATCCTGAAGAAGCACCGTCAGACACTAAAATGCATCTCATAAAGGAAATATTTTTAAAGGAACAGATGTCACCCCTGAAGATAAATGAAGATTGTATACTTTTATGGAAAGAGGATTATAGAAACATTTGTCTTCATGCGTTATCTGGACCTTTGTGAGATGCTTTTCATTATCATTTAGTACGAAATAGTCTTGGTGCCTTAAGCTGCATGAAGTAGATTCAGTTAAAATGACACCTTGGCTTTGTGGGGAGAGTGAAAGAATTTAGGAATTATTCTCTTGCCCCCCGTGTCCCAATCAATGAATTTGTAAGCTTATCTAAATTTAGAGATTCGAGAATTGGATTTGTTTTTATATAAACATTAGAAATAAAGCACAGGAACAGACTGGCAGACTTCGTGGTCAGCTTATCCGACCGCTGAAGAAATGAAGTCCAGGAGTGCTGAGTGATGGCTGTCGTCACCCAGCTGGACCCGTGCTCTCTGGCTCTACTCCTGTTCTCTTCTGTCTTTAATAAGACACGTGGAATCTCACAAGTATTCCCTCGTGACTGACATAATCTAGATGTTTTCACACACATTTTTTTTCATTTAGTCTTTATAATAATCCTTCAAACGCAGGTGTGGTTAGGATTTTCGATCTTTGGAGTCAATCTGAGCCTTAGAAAGAAAAAAAATTGTTCTTGGGCACATATCACTAGAAAGATACTCAACTAAGATTCATTCAATTCTCTTGTCCATAGTCCTAGTGTCTTTTGGTTACCTCCCAAGAATGAAAGAACAAAATTAAATCGCACTCAGGCTCAGATTCAGTTTTACTGTATCTCTTCCTAATGGTAACATGCATTAAGTTTTCCACTGTCGAGCTATGAATAAAGCCTTCAACTTTTTGCATGATCAAGGGTAGTTTTTTAAATATTTGAACTAAGCAATCATGGTGACAGGAGTGTTGACAATAGACAGATACTCAAAGCATGCGGACTGCCTGGTTAAATTTGTAATCCATCACTGAGGAATCCGCCTGGTTTTTCCTTATGACCCTGACATGTAATGATGGTTATGGACACGGACACTTGACATATTAAATAAAAGTACCAAAAATATTTTTAGCTATGTGGCATCATGAGGTGCTTTTTCCTCTCAATTTGTGTCCATTTTAATTTTGTTGACTGTTACAAAATCACGAAGTGTAATAACGCTTGTCACATGTGGAACGATGTAAAGAATAATGACATCCAATGTGGAGCGCCCACGACATTCTCCAGGCTCACCAAGACAGGGCACACGCCCACGTTCTGCTTGTTTTTCCCACAACAGAATCATGCTATGTTCATCACGCGACAATTTGCTACTTTTTGTGACAGTTTCCCATGGGCAGTCCCACCATTACCTGAGACACAGATCTTTTCAGTCTAGTTTCTTTGTAAACAACCTATTTTATGTAAATGGATATATTCGTGTGTGTTTGTAAAGTGACCTCTTTTTCCCTTTTGCTTGTCTCCCTGTGCTTTTTCTCCTTCTTCACTCCAAAGCCAAGGCCTCCAAGCCGCGCCGCAGACTGCGTGTCTCTATGCTTTTACTCAGTCGTGTACGTGTCCGAACACTGCAGCACACTGCGTGTGAGATGCACTCGTTTTTCTCCACAGTTTAACATCTCCGAAACTGCAATGTGTCTTACAGTCTTAGATTTAATAAAGTAGGGCATATATATGGCAAATTTATATATATATATGGGGGACTTTTTCCTCACTCTTTGCTTTACAAAAAAATAAGATCATCTTTTACATACTTTTCTACATTTTTCTTTCTCTTTTACTTTGTGGCAATGCCTCTAAGAAAAGCGATATAGCCCTAATCCTTTTAAAATATGTATTATAATAGATTCAATATTCCTCCAGTGATGGGCCTCCTTTTCCTAGTATTTCTTTTCAATCCTGCCTGCAACAAAAATACTGCAATAAACATTCTTGTTCGTATCTCCTATGTGCTGACGCTTTTATTTCCCCGGGATACATTCCAAAGGAGTGGTATTTCTAGTTCGAAGGGTGTTATATTTTTTATTTCAGTAGTGTTACCAGGTTACTTTACATAATGGCAGTAGCGATTTATTCCTGTTCTGGTTATTCATGGCTGCATAACAAACCATCCCAAATCTTAGTGGCTAAAAACACCACCAATCAATTACTTTACTCATGAATCTGCAATTTGAGTGGAATTCAGTGGGAGGGTGATTTGGCTTTTTGCTCTTCCTTTGTCTGGGATCACAGCTGGGATGATTTGCATGTTTTGGGTCTGAACAGCTGAGGGCTAGCCAGACCTGTCTCTCTCTTTCCACGTACTCACCGGGCCTCTCTGTGTCACCTCCGAACAGTGGCCCCGGCAGCATGGCTGTCCCAGGGCTCAGGTGGGAGCTGCCAGGCTCTTATAACCTAGCATTTGGGATTCCTTTCAGTCTAGGCTGACCAGACATCCCATTTTAAACGGGACAGAAAACAACGGTGCTGTCCCATTTCAAATGGTGCGTGTGGTCAGCCACGTCCCACTGGGCTAAACTCAAGGTGTCAGGAGGCCGACCGTACATACTGTTTGAAATGGGGCAGGGCCATCGTTTTCTGCCCCGTTTAAAGTGGGACATCTGGTCAGCCGACGTAGTTACTTCCTGTTTTATCCGTTAAGCAAGTCACTGAAGGTCAGCCCAGAATCAAGGGGAGGAGGAGCAAGTCATCACAAATCTGATTGGCAATTGTTCATTGCTCTTTGTTCAAGTACTTGTTTGTGAATCTTTGTCAGCCTGGATCTTATCGCTCTTTAAAAGTTTTGTCAATTTGATAGGTAAAAACCGGCAAGTCATTGTTACGTTCATACTTCCCCCGAGCGTAGGTGAAAATAAACACCTCACATGGTCACTGGCCACCTGAATCACCTCCTCTGTGGAAGTCCTGTTCTCTAGGGTACTGCTCCGGTCTGAAGGTTTGCAGTCCCCCAAAATTCCTATGTTGACATCCTAATGCCCCATGTAATAGTAGAGCAGACTCTCAGTAACCAGCCCCCATGGGATCGGTAGATGCTGGACAAATGTAGGATCTCCATCACTCAAGCAGCTGGCAAAAAACTTTTGGCAATTGCTTGAGTGCCAGGTGCTTGAGATCCAGTTAAAGGAGAGTCTGCTGTACTAGGAACTGGGGCCTTTGGGAGGTGGCTGGGTCACAGGGTAGGGCGCTATGAATGGGATTCGTGTCCTCATAAAGGAGACTCCACGTCGCTCCCGAGCCCATCCACCGTGTGAAGCAGGCAGTCTGCCACCGGGAAGAGCCTTCACCAGAGCGTGACCACGCTGGTGCCTCGACCTTGGACTTCCCGGACCCCAGAACTATAAGAAACAAATTCGGTTGTTTATAAGCCACCCTGTCTGTAATGTTTTGTTATAGCAGCCCCAAAGGACTAAGACACTTACCTTCTAGCAGGAGCAAGGCCGATGAACAAGGTAACAAATGGAGCCGAATGAACTTGCTATTTTCAAGGAAAAGAAAGCCCAGCGTGACTCAGGCCTGGGGGTGAAGACCAAAGGATTAGAGGTCAGCGCAGGGAGGCAGCGGGCAGGGGTCAGACTGCAAACAGGCTTGTGGCCTTTGGCTCTTATTTTAAGAATTTTGGGAATCCATTAGATGCCTTAATCCAGGAGTAAAATAGTTTGATTTAGATTCTAAAAATATCACATCGACTGCTGTGTGGAGAGCAAACACACTGCAGAGAGGTGGGAGTGGAGGCCAGGAGGCCGCTCAGAGCGCAGAGGGTAGAGGTTCGGGCCAGGGAGGCCGCGGCGGTGAGGGAGGAGAGGGGACGGATTGCGGGGAAATTGTGCAGCAGCAGTGTCCAACCTCCGGGCTCCCCTGGGCCACACTGCAAGAAGAAGTATTGTCTTGGGTCACACATACAATGCAGTAACGTCAGCTGATGAGCTAAAATCGGTGCATGCATAAGCCTCATAACGAGTGACGAAAGCGTATGAATTTGTGTTGGGCCGCATTCAAAGCCGGCTGGGCCCCGGGTGTAGCACCTGCTCCTGATTTGAACGTGAGGGAAAACGGGGCGGTGAGGGGGTCCCCGCAATTGATGGAGAGCGGGAATGCTGGGAAAGGGCTGTGGAGGAGGAAATCAGAAGTTCTGGGTTTTCTAGTTTTTAAAAAACACGAGATCACATTTACATACATAAAATCAACCAGCGTCAAGCCAACAATTTGGTGACAGTGCATGCGATGTCGTACCACTCCCTCTACCTAGTTGCCAAACGTCCAAGTTCTGTTCTGAACGTGTTAACGTTGTGATGTCCGACGGGCGACTCCATCTGTGGCGCTGTTGCCCGTGGGGCGATCTTGGCTGAAGACGTGAAGTTGGGAGTCGTGGCATGCCAAGCCGTGGGGCTACATGGGGTCCCTTAGGGAGTGAGTGTGATGGGGAAGGTGTCCTGTGTGTGACAGGGGAGGAACTGACGGAGGACACTGAGGGAAAGCACCCAGGCAGAAGGAAGGAAAGCAGGAGCGAACAGCGTCCCAGAAGAAAGTGTGCCCAACGCAGCTGACAGCACAGCAGACCTCACCGGCTAGGCCAACAGGCAGGTCCCCGGGGACCCTGAGGAGGGCGGGTCAGGAGAATGAAAGTGAGAGACACTTGACTGGGGAGACAGAGACATGAGATGTGGAGCTGGTGAGTGAAGACAACTTTGATCACGTTGCGGTAAGATAAGGACTTCACTGGGGAGGTGTGACATGGGGTCAAGGGCGTGTCTTTTAAACAGGAGATATGAGAGCGTGTTTACCTGCTGCAGATAATGATCCGAGAGAGAGGGGGAGAGAGAGAGAGGGAG